>JAXRKP010001030.1:15000-35000 GCA_037039925.1 Doris montereyensis
CTAAATGATTGTTGCCGATTGTCAATCACACTAAATGATTGTTGGCGATTGTCAATCTCACTAAATGATTATTGCCGATTGTCAATCACACTAAATGATTGTTGCCGATTGTCAATCACACTAAATGATTATTGCCGATTGTCAATCACACTAAATGATTGTTGCCGATTGTCAATCACACTAAATGATTATTGCCGATTGTCAATCACACTAAATGATTGTTGCCGATTGTCAATCACACTAAATGATTGTTGCCGATTGTCAATCACACTAAATGATTGTTGCCGATTGTCAATCACACTAAATGATTGTTGCCGATTGTCAATCACACTAAATGATTTTGCGATGGCGACAATGTGATTTCTCCCCTTCTTTACAATGCATGCAAGATTAACTTGCTCGACATTACGTTGTGATTTGATCTAAATTTACGAAAACATTATCGTTCCTGATTGCATCAAATTTGGTGTAAAAAATGTCAGGTTTGAATCGTCAAATCAAGTGACATAAATATTGACAAATCAAATCCTACGTCATGCCCAAGAGACTGCTACATTTGAGTGTAACCTCTTCTTTTGCACATGGCTTACTTGACTTAAACCAAGGCCGTCTCTATCAAGGTGGCCTTGCTTAAACCCTTGTGCCCCAGGTGAGGGCAAAGGTCACCAATGAGGCCTCTCTCCACCCCACTCTATCCTGTGCCACCATCTCTGTATGGTTCCAGGAAAGGCCCAGCTGCCAAGCTTCCTGCTGGGTTGATCTCCTCCATGTTGTTTTCTTGTTTGGTCTCCCTCGGCCTCTCTTCGCTTGTGGTTTCCACTTTAATTAAGGCCAGACGTACTATGTTTGTTGTTGATTTTCTGAAAAGTGTGTCCAAGCCATCCTCATTTCCTTCTCTTTAATTTTTGTTTTTATAGGTTCTTGATGTGTCTTTTCCCAATGTTCTTCATTTGCATTTCTTTTGACATGACTGTATACACTTGTAGAACGGAAGTGTGAACGATTGTGTTATCACGATAGACTTTTAAACCAAACGCCTAATCAGTTCTACAAACTATTAGATCAATTGAAGGGGTCAGTTAAAAAAAAACGAGACAGATAGATAATCCTAGGGAATAAATGAAAATCGTGATATCTGAAAAGTATGAAAATTATATGAAAATACATCACATTTACATCCGTTTGAAAGTTGGAATTCCCAAAGCCAACAGCGCCAAAGTCCATGTTTTTTGTTGTTGTTGGCATTTTTATCTAAATGAGGTAATTATGACTCGGGCACACTATTGAAATGATCTCTTGGATTGTAGAATATTAGTATACGGGTGAATGTGGGCATCGTAAAACGTACTAGGAAACTTATTCTATGTAAATCCAAATTGTCGTTGAGTAGAGCTAAACATGTCACCTTAAGAAGATTACCCCACCTCCCCTCGCCCGCCCCGTCATTTCTCTCAATCAACCCTGTTGAAAATAAAATTTAAAAAAACTAGAAACAGACATGTTTGGATTTGTTTTTGTTGAAGTTCCAACTGCAGGCTAGCAGCAAGGATGAAACTAGTATTACCATATTATGTTATAAATGGTAATGATAAACGTTTCTGCAAGTCTGGCATTATTCTCTCGTCATCGGGACTCCGTTTATAAACCGTTAGCGCACCCCCCTTCTTCTGCCTCAACAGCCGCCGCTACTGAGGCGTGACCGCAATTCACCCTCCCTCTCTGACTCCTCCCTCCCTCGCGCCCCTATCGTGCCCCCCCTCCCACCCCACCCACACCCTTTCTCCTACTACCGTGTGTTATGATAACGTAAATCACGACAAACGGTGTTCCTATGGCGCTGTCATTATTATCGTATGTCATTACCTTCGCGTGTGTTATAATGTTATGTTCCTCGGTCCCAGTCCCAGTCCCCATTTTAATAAATGTCCCTGTGCCAGACCACATAACAAGAATGATGCCAGATAGTTCCAGTTACAGTTACAGTAGTTGTTGCTTTAAAGGAGATCTTAAGAGGAAAACGGGCTGGCTGGAACTAAGCGGGATAATTGTAAGTACCATTATCATATCATCTCCTGTCAGAGGCTATATCGCTCATTTGACCTTTAAACGCCCCATACATCTTAATACAGTAATATGAAGCGTGTAAGATTCAATTGTCTCCCACAACATTAATGAAGCATTATTGTAATAAACACTAATTTTTTTTTTAAATTTTATATTCTTTCTTTCTTTCTTTATCAGCTCCCATTCTACCTTCCGGTGTATGGGTTTTAGATGCCCGAAATGATCTTTTTCGAGGCTGCCCTGTCCTGGCATTTTCAGTTTCCTTCCGTGAGAGTTAAATTTCTTTGCGTTAATGCCTCTTTTATATCTTCTTCCCACTTTCTCCGAGGTCTGCCTTTTGGTCTTTTACCTTGAGTTTTAGCACTGTATACTAATTAAGCTATTCTACTGTCATTCATTCTGTAAACATGTCCAAACCATATCAGTTGATTCATTTCTATCTTAGTTTTTGTGCTATCTGCTTTGGTCTGATTTTGTCTTTTTTAGTTTTCCCTACTACTCTTCTTGGATAATTCATTTCGGCTGCCTGCACTCTACTGTATTCCCTACTGTCTAAGGTCCAGGTTTCACTGCCATAGAGGAGAGTAGGACAATAAACTTTGTTGTATACTGCCATTTTGGTTTTTGTTGACAATTATGTTTACCTGTAAAGGTCTTTCCTAGATGGTTATATATTCCACTTGCTTTTTGGATTCTCTGGCTGATTTCTTCTCTTAGTTTTCCCTCTAACTTAATCATTACTCATAAGTAATTGTAGCTTTGAACTTGTTATAAATTTTCCCTGCTTAATTTAAGATTTTGTGTTTTAGCTTCCCTAGTTACTAGCATTGTTTTGGTTTTCTTTTGCATTTACTCTCATTCCCCTTTTATTTAGTTCATTGTTCATAATGTTGATATTCGACTGAAGGTCACTTTCTGATTTTCCAAACAGAACTAAATCATCGGCAAATGAAAGCATTGATACATTTACTGGTTTGAGGTTCCACATACCTACGTCCATTTTCTTCATTTTTGAGGATGCCTTTGCGACTGAATCTATAAATGTGATAAACAAAAGAGGACTTAGGGTACAATCCTGTCTTACTCCTATATGTGCATTACATTTATGCAGATATGTTTCCAGCAACTCTTACTGCACACGTTGGTTTATTGTAATAACTTTTAATGGCTTCTATTAAATTTTGCTCTACATTGTGTTCTTTTAAGGAATGCCCTAGTTCGTCCCTCCTCACAGTGTCAAATGCATTATTATATTAAAATGTAATCTGAATGATTGTATTAGTGATAAGCATAGAAAGAGTTAATATTCCTCGCAATGTCTTCATTCATCCCAGGACGTCAAGGGGTTCAGCAAAGACAGTAAAACAAATCATATGGGCTCTGCACAGAGCTACACGTTTTGTGACGCGGACGGATGTGTGTTATAATACTCTCCTAAGACGTGTTACCCGGCCTGCACACTGTACACATCCGTGTACTATGTGTAGAAAGAAGAACACAAGCAGAGTTAAAGGAATGTCCTTTAGTATACATCATTGAAATGGTGATCTACGTGCGGTGCACTTTATGAACGTGATTCATGATACTTGCAAAGTATAGTCGATCATGAACACACACAACACACACAACACACACACACACACATGACCCACACAATGGATTTTTTAGTACACAGATAACGTACCCCATATTACACTGTGTGTATCACTCAATCGGTGTGTGTGTGTGTGTGTGTGTGTGTGCATGTGTGTGGATGGGTGTGGAGGGGGGGGGGGCATCTCTGTCTGTTGTCATTGCTTCCGAATATGTGTGAGCAAATCGTAAGCGTACTTTGTCACCGCAACAGGTGAGGTGGTGTAAGGCAATGGTTGCGTTCAAGCTTGAGAAATTCGTAATGCTTTGTCATATCCAGCTCTCTCTCTCACTCACTAGAGAGAATGAATGAATGAATGAATGAATGAATGAATATATGAACGAACGAACGAACGAATACTTGAATGGATGAATGTATGAACGAACGAATAATTGAATGGATGAATGTATGAACGAACGAACGAATAATTGAATGGATGAATGAATGTATGAACGAACGAACGAACGAATAATTGAATGGATGAATGAATGTATGAACGAACGAACGAATGAATGAATGTATGAACGAACGAACGAACGAACGAATGAATAAATGAATGAAGGAATGAGAACAAAATTTGGTGTGTGTGTTTAAAAAAAAAAAAAACATGAAACGTACTTATAAGAAGTGTGAGTGTGTGAGTTTCTCAATGGTTTCGTTTTCATCCCGACTGCCACCCTGGCTAAAATTATACTCCTACCAAAAAGCAAAAGCCTAAAGCCTATTCAGAAATTCAATCAGGTGTGTACCCCTTCAACCTATCGTACCTCAGAACTCATTGACCAGTTCATTACTCTGAATAAAATGTCGTAGACGGCCATATTGTTATGTTTTATTACAAACATGTTTTGTTGTGGTTTTTTTGTGTCACAGAAGAACAAATCAAAGCTTTACCTGTATATACCTATAACAGGTGAGAGATAGAGATAGAGAGAGAGAGAGAGAGAGAGAGAGAGAGAGAGAGAGAGAGAGAGAGAGAGAGAGAGAGAGAGAGAGAGAGAGAGAGAGAGAGAGAGAGAGAGAGAGGAGAGGGCGAGAGAGAGAGAGAGAGAGAGAGTGAGTGTGTGTGTGTGTGTGTGTGTGTGTGTGTGTCATTGTGTTCGCGTACGTTTTAGTATCGAACTCATTACAGAGATACATGATGTAATTAGTCAGAATGGCTTCCCGTCTCTTTGCACCTTGGGTGACTACTTGACATTCAACATGGTGTAGCTCTATGTCTCGTTACCAATGCTGATTGGCTGAAAAACTTAAAACGTATTTCGAAATAGGGGTGATGGGATGGTTGAGTGTGGTAGGAAGAAGTAAAGGCGGTTGTAGTAGCGTCAGTTGTTATCTAGTAGTAGTAGTAGTAGTAGTAGTAGTAGTAGTAGTAGTAGTAGTAGAAGTAGTAGTAGTAGTAGTAGATGTAGAAGTTAGATGTAGTAGTAGTAGTAGTAGTAGAAGTAGTAGTAGTAGTAGTAGTAGTAGTGATCAGAAGTAGTAGCAGTAGCAGCAGCAGTGGTAGTGGTGGTAGTGGTAATTGGTAGAGTGGTAGTGGTGGCAGCGGTAGCAGCAGCAGCAGCAGTGGTGGCAGTGGCAGCAGCAGCAGTTGGCAGTGGACGTTAAGTAGTGGTGGTGGCAGCAGTGGCAGTGGCAGCAGTGGTAGTGGTGGCAGTGGCAGTGGTCGGCAGCAGTGGCAGCAGTGGTGGTGGTGGTGGTAGTGGTGGTGCAGCAGCGTTATGGCAGTGGTGGTGGTGCTGGTGGTGGTTGTGGTAGTGAAATTATTGGTGGTCAGCAGCAGCAGCAGCAAAGTGGTGGTGGTGGTGGATGTAGACGGTAGTGGTAGTGGTAGTGGTTGTGTTGTAGAGAGTAGTGGTGGCCTTCAGCAGTAGCAGCAGCAGCAGCAGCAGCAGTAGCAGCAGAACAGCAGGAGTAGCAGCAGAAATTAATTAAGCAGTAGTAGTAGTAGTAGCAGCAGCAGCAGTAGTAGTAGTATTAGTAGTAGTAAAGTGGTAGCAGTGGTGCTGGTGGTGGTGGCAGCAGTAGTCGTGCAACGATTACTACTACTTTACTACTACATGTACTACTACTACTACTACTACATGTACTACTACTACATGTACTACTACTACTACTACTACTACTACTACTAATACTACTACTACTACTACTAATTACTACTACTACTACTACTACTACTCTTATTATTACTAGTACTACTAATAACACTACTAATACTACTGCTACTACTACTACTACTACCAAGTACTACACAACTAATTACCACTACTACTACTACTACTACTACTACTACCACTACATGTACCACACTACGATTACTACTACTACTACTACTGCTACTACTACTACTACTACTACAACTAATACTACTACTACTACTACTTACTACTACAACTACTATACTACTAGTACTACTACTACTATTACTACTACTACTACAACTACTACTACAACTACTAGAGACAACTACTACTACTACTACTACTACTAATTACTACACTACTACTACTACTACTACTAGATTAAGAGAGAGATTACTACTACATGTACAACTACTACAGGGAACTACTACCAGACTACTACTACTACTACTAGACTACTACTACTAGATACTTCTACTACTACTACTACTACTACTACTACTACTAGATAGACTACCACTAGAGAGACCCTCCCCCCTCCACGCCTAGCGGTTGAAATATTTTCTCGAGTTTTTTTTCGAGTAAAATCTACTCCCTTGTCTAGGTAGGTGTATCGATATCTAGTCCCATCGGAGACGGGCGATATAAAGGAGGTCACGTGGGCAAATTGCAACACTATGTGCACGATAAAGGTCCATTGGCTGTTTCATGGCAGTCCCTCAAAAATTAAAACTTCTGCCAAAAAATAACTGAGATCACCTTAGTGGTTGATGTAGGTAAATCAAATCAAATAAAAACAATTCAAAAACAGAAGACGACAAATAGATCACAGAAATAACAAAAAAATACTTTCATTGGCAACTAGCAAATTTATTCTTAAATGAGGAATCCAATGAAAATGACATAAGAAAGAAACGAAACATACAATGCCGTATTTTTTCTACAGCAACGTATTAATGGATGGGAGACATGAGCATTGAACAAGAATGTTATTATGAAATTGCTAATTCATTCCAAGCGAAATGCTAAAGAAAAATCCTTAGAATGTCATGGATTGAACACGAACCAATGCTTCCATAAAACAAGAGTTGAAGGTAAAGCAAAGGTTTATCAGAGCTCAAAAGCTGAAATCATTTGGCCACGACAACAACAAAAAACCCAGAAAGATCCAGGAAGGAGGATTTTAGAGGGTAAATTGATTTGGGAAAGAAATGGAGAAAACAGCGACAGATGTTGGAAGAATGGCACAGGACATGATGGGGACATTCAGAGGTTCTGTCAGGGATGCAGCGTCCAATTGGTATATCATGCAATCGATGACCCTCAGGTTCACTAGAGAATTGAAATAGCCGAAAAGGTCAAATCCAAGCAGCTTGGGATGCATGATAATCTAGGTATTGACGTTCTGGCAGGGAAGTAGTTAGTGACAAGGCATAGTATAGATTAGATCTAGATATACGTGCAATGCGTTTCTGTGTGCATATGGGGTGGGAGTATTCATAAATTTGTTTCCTATACTATTATTCCTGACAATAGAAAAGGAGCAGGATCATGAGAACGAGGAGGAGAATGAGAAGGAACAGAAGAACGAAAAGGAGAAGGAGGAGGAGGAGGAAGAGGAGCAGAAGAAGTGTAGGGGAGGAAGAAAAGAAAAATGAGAAGAGATAGAACAAAAGAAAAAGCAACAACAGCAGCAAAAATACTAATAGTAGTAATAGTAGTAGTAGTAGTAGCAGCAGTAGCAGTAGCAGTAGTAGTAGTAGTAGTAGTAGTAGTAGTAGTAGCAGTAGTAGTAGTAGTAGTAGCAGTAGTAGTAGTAGTAGTAGTAGAAGTAGTAGTAGTACTGGCGAAATATGACAATCAGTGACAACTCCACTAATAAAGACAGAACAAACACGTGAGTAGTAGTAGTAGTAGTAGTAGTAGTAGTAGTAGTAGTAGTAGTAGTAGTAGTAGTAGTAGTAGTAGTAGTAGTAGTAGTAGCAAGTAGTAGTAGTAGTAGCAGCAGCAGCAGTAGTAGTAGTAGTAGTAGTAGTAATAGTAGTAGTAGTAGTAGTAGTAGTAGTAGTAGTAGTAGTAGTAGTAGTAGTAGTAGTAGTAATAGCAGCAGCAGTAGTATTAATATTAGTAGCAGTAAATGTAATGGCATGGATAATATAAAAAATCCCATAAGAACAAAGACGAGACAAATACAAGGAATAGGCAGAAAATATTGGTCACCATAGGGATCGAACCGCGACCTCTGCGTCGGCATCCATGGCCTCGCCATGAAAAAAGCGTGCTACCAACCGAGCTAACTACGCTCCTCGGGAACGCCTTCCGACGTGCCCCTTGCCTGACTGTTTGTCTTTATCTATAGAAGTTGTAGTAGTAGTAGTAGTAGTAGTAGTAGTAGTAGTAGTAGTAGTAGTAGTAGTAGTAGTAGTAGTAGTAGTAGTAGTAGTAGTAGTAGTAGTAGTAGTAGTTGTTGTTGCAATCGCAGTAGTAGTAGTAGTAGTAGTTGTTGTTGTTGTAATCATAGTAGTAGTAGCTGGAGCGTAGTTAGCTCGGTTGATAGGACGCTTTCTTTTCATGGCGAGGCGATGGGCACCGACGCAGAGGTTGCGGGTTTGATACCCATGGTGGCCAGGATTTTTTTTCTGTCTATTCCTTGTATTTGTCTCGTCTTTGTTCCTATTGACTTTCATATTATCTTGTGTCATTATCTTCACTAATAGCAGTAGTATTAGTAGCTGTTGCAGGACACGTGATGATGGTGGTTGGGGTAGGGGCAGTAGTGATAGTAGTAGCAGCAGTTAAGTAGCAGCATTCATAGCTACTACTGGTATTGCTGCTTCCAGCCGTGAGTGTTGGGGCTTTTTTGTCAATATTGCCTCCGTGCCTACCTCTAATTACCCGACTCATGCAACACTGTTGCTAATAATCGTTGTTGCGACAGGCATTTTGAGGCACGGCAAAGACACCTGAGAATGACTCAGTTTCTTCCTTCTTCTAGACTTTGTTTTCTGACTGAATCAATGCAGAGATTTTCTTTGTGAGCACCTTCAGGCGATACTGATTTCTGCCGTGCTGAAACTGGCTAGAAGTAAGTAACAGTGTTGAACGCTTTCATTTACCCTCCCTGTGCACGGACGGATGAGGCTCGCTTCGCTTCAATGCACTAATTGTGTTTTTGATACTGACATAAATAATGTGATGAAAGTCAATGGGATAATTTAGCCGAGGCACACAGACAGACAGATAGATACACACAACACCGAGCGATAGTTTTCTTGGCAGCCACTTAGGTTGCCCTCCACAAGCGATGTTCTTATGGAAAGTTATTAAGAGAGAAAAACCGTGTTATGATTGGAAGACATGAGCCAGAATTATCATTTTTTAAATTATGGCCTAGCAACAGGTAAAAAGGGGTACTACTGCAGTAAAGTAAACAAACGTTTAAGATCCATAGAGCAGGAGCATATCTCGGTTTCTCTAGCGTGAAGCGGAACAGCTTTTAATAACCACCTCCTTGATAGGACGCTAGTCTGGCACATGTGGTTACTCCCATGCTAGTGTTTGTATTCATTTGCACCTGGGTCGAGTGGTGGGGGGAGGAGGATGCGTCTTTACTGTCTTTTCCAAGAAACGCAACGTCGGAAATAGCTTTGCTAGATTCGAACCCGGGACCTCGTGGTCTCAAATGCAATAGCTTAACCACATGGGACCTCCTTTTTTATTGTCCGTCTCCGATAGGACTAGGTATCGATCCACCTACCTGGACCAGGGGGAGGGGGTAGATTTTGCTCGAAAAAACTCGAGAAAATTTATCAACCGTTGGCGGGGCTCGAACCACTACCTTTGATTGAGAGGCTGGCACCTTGCCTCTGAACTACCGATTCCCCTTAGCAAAAACAGAAAATTTGTCGGGTCATTCAGATGTTTAAAAGTAGGTCATTCATATATTAAAATTATTATTTGAATATTAAAAGTGTGCCTCAGTCAGGGGACGAGGGGGGTCCAGAGGCAAACTACTGTGGGCCTCTCAACGAAAAGGTTGTGGGTTCCAGCCCCGACGGATGACCCTTTTCCACGTTTGTTCGAATGAAGCTCGCCAGGGCTATTGGTAAACACAATTCAACTTAAAACCTTCCGAATACAATATCACCGCAGTTGGGAACGATTCCAGAAAACCTTCCGAATACAATATTACCACAGTTAGGAATACAATATCACCACAGTTAGGAAAAACTTTCCGACAGTTAGAAACGATACTATAAAACCTTCCGGAATACGATATAAAAACCTTCCGAATACAATATCACCACAGTTAGGAACGATTCTATAAAAACCTTTCGAATACAATATTACCACAGTTAGGAACGATTCTATAAAAACCTTCCGAATACAATATCACCACAGTTAGAACGATTCCTAAAAACCTTCCGAATACAATATCACCACAGCTAGGAACGATACTATCACCACAGTTAGGAACGATCTCTATAAAACCTTTTGTTAGAAACGATTACTATAAAAACCTTCCGAATACAATATTACCACAGTTAGGAACGATACTATAAAAAACCTTCCGAATACAATATTACCACAGTTAGGAACGATTCTATAAAAACCTTCCGAATACAATATCACCACAGTTAGGAACGATTCTATAAAAACCTTCCAAATACAATATCACCACAGTTAGAAACGATTCTATAAAAACCTTCCGAATACAATATCACCACAGTTAGAAACGATTCTATAAAAACCTTCCGAATACAATATCACCCACAGTTAGAAAGATTCTTAAAAAGGAACGATTAGGAACGATACTAAAAACCTTCCGAATACAATATCACCACAGTTAGGATTCTATAAAAACCTTCCGAATACCACAGTTAGAAACGATTCTATAAAAACCTTCCGAATACAATATCACCACAGTTAGAAACGATTCTATAAAAACCTTCCGAATACAATATCACCACAGTTAGGAACGATTCTATAAAAACCTTCCGAATACAATATCACCACAGTTAGAAACGATTCTAGCTAAGTTCACTTCACATGAGCAACCTATTTTCAAGGTAATATCTTTTCTTCTTTCTGTTACAACGTTTCATATTCACGTTTCGCACACTTACTTTAAAACCACATGTCGCAATATGGCTATATTTGTTTTAAAAACCTTCATAAAAACTATACATTTCACGGACAATGTTTACAAGAACACAAATTCAAGGGGTTTGCAGTAAATGCCAAGATTGAAAAAGTTCACTATCACTTTCGGTGGTAGTCCAGAAGGAAGATGTCGGCCTCTCAACCATAAGGTTGTGGTTTCAAGCCCCGACGGTGATTGAACATTTTTTCTCGATTTTTTTCTTCGGGCAAAATTTATCCCCCTGGTTCAGATAGGTGGATCGACACCTGGTTCCATCGGTCATGGACAATAACAAAAGGGGTGCCGTGTGCAGATCACAAAACTCTGCGTATGACACTGTTAAAAATCCCTTGGCTGTTTTCAGGGCAGTCTGGGCAAATTTTTTTAAAAATCCTCCCAAAAATTTCCGAGATCACCTTAGTTGTGGATGTAGGTAAAGTCAAATCAAACCAAATCAAATCAAATCAAATCAAATCAAATCAAGTTCTAATTCGTTACTCATGGTCAATTGATAACAGGATTAGACAAAATGGGTTTTTTTACGTTGTGAAAGGACAAAGTCTCGTGTAAGCCTGTATGTGTGCACTGTACGTGATGCATAGTCAATTTCACTTGGACGTGCAACGTGGGCTATTTTAGGACAACTCTCTTATGTTACATCATTATTAAGTTCTAATTTTATGCAGTTATGTAACAGCTCATGTCACAATATGCATATTTCTTTTCCTGCTTTTGTAAAAAGAAAAAAAAACAATTAAGTGATCATAACGCCTCTCGGGGGGGTAGTCCAAGAGGCAAGGTGTCGGCCTCCTGAACCAAAAAAGGTTAAAATATTTTCTAAATTATTTTCGAGTAAAATCTATCCTCATGGTCCAGGTAGGTGGATCGACACCTAGTCTCATCGGAGACGGAACGATATAAAAAGGAGGTCCCGTGTGGTGCAGATCACAACACTCTGTGCACATAAAAGGTCTATTGGCTGTTTACAAGGCAGTCGGGACAAAATTTAAAATTATACCTAAACCCCTGAGATCACCTTAGTTGTGGATGTGGGTAAATCAAATCAAGTCAAAATCATAACGCCTCATTTTACATGGTCTACAGCCTAAGTTTGCCTTTCAGGTCATTCTTAAAATAATGTTTTTGCTTTCTTTTATAAAGGCAAGAGAATCATCTTCTTCGTCTTCATCGTCGTCTTCTTCAGAATCAGCCTTATCTGCTTTAGTTATTCAGCAGTAAGTAATGAATTCGCTGACATGAAACGAAGCATTGCAATAAAGCAATTAGTTATATATTGCTCTTATACGGTTTTATTGATACCGTCGAGATGCCACGAAAATGACAGTGAACTCTTTTTAATTTTGGTATTTACTGTAAACCCTTGGAATTTGTGTTTTTGTAAACATAGTCCGTGAAATGCATAGTTTTATGAAGGATTTTTTTTTATTCTTCGTTAAAATTGAACGAAAAAAGAAAACCACATTGCGACAAGTGATTTTAAGTATGTATGCAAAATTTGAACATGAATCGATGCTATATAATAAAAAATATATATATTATTCCCAAAACACGTTTTTTATAATAATATGAAAAGGAAATTAACTACAGCCGTTGCTAACTGCGGTGATACTGTATTCGGGAGGTTTAAATTTGAAATGACAAGGTGTATCTCCGATTACAAGCCTTTTTAGTTATCAAACCCAGCTGTGCATTGAGTGACTGACATAAATAGATGTGCCACTAATCAGCATTCAGAACGTCCATACGTCTGTAAGTGTGTGTGTGTGTATGTGCGTCTGTGTGCGTCTGTGTGCGTGTGTGTGCGTGCGCGTGAGCGCAGCGTATGTATGTGTGTGTGTGTGTGTGTGTGTGCGTGCGAGCGAGCGCATGTGTGTGTGTGTGTGTGTGTGTGCGTTCATGTATGGATGTACCTATTTATCTTACTAGATGCACGCCTAAAGGTAGGCCTAGACAGGCTCGCTTTTCTATTACTGGACCGTCTTCTCTGGTCTCGAGACTGTTGTCTGTCAGCTTCAAATTACTACGCCTCGAAAGCCTTGTACCTGTATTTGTTGGTATCGAGTAATGGGTTGTTGTTGTTGTTTTTTTTTATTGGGTTTGACTTGATTTACCCACATCCACAACTCAGGTGATCACGGGGATTTCGGAAGGATTTGTTTTAATTTTGCCCAGACTGCCCTGCAAATAGCCCAGGGATCTTTAAAGTGCACAGAGTGTTGTGATCTGCACTCGGGATCTCCTTTTTATTGTCCGCCTCCGATAGGACAAGGTGTCGGTCCACCTACCCTAGACCAGGATGGGGGGGGTAGATTTTTACTCGAAAAAACCTCCAGAAACATGTTCAACCGTTGACGGGACTTGAATCCCAGTACCTTTGGTTGAGAGACCGACACCTTGCCTCTGTACTACCGAACCCCCCCCCCTCCCTCCCTCCTCGAGTAATGACTCGAGTAGTGCTCAGGCCCTACGTCGCGCATACATACACGTCACATCTTCAGGTTTACAAATAGATCCGCGATGGTCCCAGGCTGGTGACAACGTGCTGGGTTTGGCTTCAATGATGGCGACACTTCTCTACTAGATCTAGGACTAAACGAGATTGATACACACGTGTTCTCGCTTCTCTATCCCATCAGGTTATCGATTTATTAGTTCACCTGCGACACCATGAGATACAAACAAAGATAATACAAATTGATATTTAGTCTAGTCTACTATATAAGTTAAAAATGAGTTTAGACAAGATTGAAAATATGTTTTTTATTACAAATTGATAACTAGTCTAGTCTACTATATAAGTTAAAAATGAGTTTAGACTGAAGAGTAGCGAAAATATGTTTTTATTACAAATTGATAACTAGTCTAGTCTACTATATAAGTTAAAAATGAGTTTAGACTGAAGAGTAGCGAAAATATGATTTTATTACAAATTGATAACTAGTCTAGTCTACTATATAAGTTAAAGCTGGGTTTAGACTGAAGAGTAGCGAAAATATGATTTTATTACAAATTGATAACTAGTCTAGTCTACTATATAAATTAAAAATGAGTTTAGACTGAAGAGTAGCGACAATGTGTGTTTTAATACAAGTTGATAATTAGTCTAGTCTACTACATAAATTACAGTTGGGTTTAGACTGAAGAGGAGCGAAACTATAAAAAAGAAAATTCAAAGGCAGCAAACAAAAATTATATCCCACTTGAATTTGAATTGATATAGAGGAAATGATTTTGATTATATATGATTTGATTTTATATGATTTGATTTTATATGATTTGATTTGATATGATGGCTAACAGTCAGAACAGATCTGAAAAATGTTACAATGATGTAGATTCCAAGGTAACACTAGTCATGACTAACAGTCAGGACAGATCTTAAAAATGTCACAATGATGTAGATTCCAAGGTAACACTATTCATGGCTAACAGTCAGGACATATCTGAAAAATGTCACAATGATGTAGATTCCAAGGTAACACTATTCATGGCTAACAGTCAGGACATATCTGAAAAATGTCACAATGATGTAGATTCTAAAGGTAACACTAGTCATGACTAACAGTCAGGACAGATCTGAAAAATGTCACAATGATGTAGATTCCAAGGTAACACTATGCATGGCTAACAGTCAGGACATATCTGAAAAATGTCACAATGATGTAGATTCCAAGGTAACACTAGTCATGACTAACAATCAGGACAGATCTTAAAAAATGTCACAATGATGTAGATTCCAAGGTAACACTAGCCATGACTAACAGTCAGGACAGATCTTAAAAATGTTACAATGATGTAGATTCCAAGGTAACACTAGCCATGACTAACAGTCAGGACAGATCTTAAAAATGTTACAATGATGTAGATTCCAAGGTAACACTAGCCATGACTAACAGTCAGGACAGATCTGAAAAATGTTACAATGATGTAGATTCCAAGGTAACACTAGCCATGACTTACAGTCAGGACAGATCTGAAAAATGTCACAATGATGTAGATTCCAAGGTAACACTAGTCATGTCCTGTTCCTTGGAGGCAACTACGAGTAAAAAGAGGATGACTTCATTACTGTGAGGGAATTCATATTCTATGACTGTGTGTGGGAATTGATATTATATGACTGTGTGTGGGAATTGATATTCTATGACTGTGTGTGTGGGAATTGATATTCTATGACTGTGTGTGTGGGAATTGATATTCTATGACTGTGTGGGAATTGATATTCTATGACTGTGTAGGAATTGATATTCTATGCCTGTGTGTGTGGGAATTGATATTCTATGCCTGTGTGTGTGGGAATTGATATTCTATGACTGTGTGTGGGAATTGATATTCTATGACTGTGTGTAGGAATTGATATTCTATGCCTGTGTGTGTGGGAATTGATATTCTATGACTGTGTGTGGGAATTGATATTCTATGACTGTGTGTAGGAATTGATTATCTATGACTGTGTGTAGGAATTGATATTCTATGACTGTGAGTAGGAATTGATATTCTATGACTGTGTGTGTGGGAATTGATATTCTATGACTGTGAGTAGGAATTGATATTCTATGACTGTGTGTGGGAATTGATATTCTATGACTGTGTGTGGGAATTGATATTTTATGACTGTGTGTGGGAATTGATATTCTATGACTGTGTGTAGGAATTGATATTCTATGACTGTGTGTAGGAATTGATATTCTATGACTGTGTGTAGGAATTCATATTCTATGACTGTGTGTGGGAATTGATATTTTATGACTGTGTGTGGGAATTGATATTCTATGACTGTGTGTAGGAATTGATATTCTATGACTGTGAGTAGGAATTAATATTCCATGACTGTGGGTAGGAATTGATATTCTATGACTGTGAGTAGGAATTGACATTCTATGACTGTGTGTGTGGGAATTGATATTCTATGACTGTGAGTAGGAATTGATATTCTATGACTGTGTGTGGGAATTGATATTCTATGACTGTGTGTGGGAATTGATATTCTATGACTGTGTGTGGGAAGTGATATTCTATGACTGTGTGTGGGAATTGATATTCTATGACTGTGAGTAGGAATTGATATTCTATGACTGTGAGTAGGAATTGATATTCTATGACTGTGTGTGTGGGAATTGATATTCTATGACTGTGAGTAGGAATTGATATTCTATGACTGTGTGTGGGAATTGATATTCTATGACTGTGTGTGGGAATTGATATTTTATGATTACTGTGTGTGGGAATTGATATTCTATGACTGTGTGTAGGAATTGATATTCTATGACTGTGTGTAGGAATTGATATTCTATTACTGTGTGTAGGAATTCATATACTATGACTGTGTGTGGGAATTGATATTTTATGACTGTGTATGGGAATTGATATTCTATGACTGTGTGTAGGAATTGATATTCTATGACTGTGTGTAGGAATTGATATTCCATGACTGTGTGTAGGAAGTGATATTCTATGACTGTGAGTAGGAATTGATATTCTATGACTGTGTGTGTGGGAATTGATATTCTATGACTGTGAGTAGGAATTGATATTCTATGACTGTGTGTGGGAATTGATATTCTATGACTGTGTGTAGGAATTGATATTCTATGACTGTGTGTGGGAATTGATATTCTATGACTGTGAGTAGGAATTGATATTCTATGACTGTGAGTGGGAATTGATATTCTATGACTGTGTGTGGGAATTGATATTCTATGACTGTGAGTAGGAATTGATATTCTATGACTGTGTGTGGGAATTGATATTCTATGACTGTGTATGGGGAATTGATATTCTATTACTGTGAGTAGGAATTGATATTCTATGACTGTGTGTAGGAATTGATATTCTATGACTGTGTGTGGAATTGATATTTTATGACTGTGTGTGGGAATTGGTATTTTATTACTGTGTGTGGGAATTGATATTTTATGACTGTGTGTGGGAATTGATATTCTATGATTGTGTGTGGGAATTGATATTCAATGACTGTGTGTGGGAATTGATATTCTATGACTGTGTGTGGGAATTGATGTTTTATGACTGTGTGTGGGAATTGATATTTTTTGACTGTGTGTGGGAATTGATATTCTATGACTGTGTGTGGGAATTGATATTCTATGACTGTGTGTGGGAATTGATATTAGGAACACTTACATTCTGAGTTATGTGGTTTTCAAGAAAAGAAAACATTAATAAGATAATAACAATAATAATATTAATCATAATAATAATAATAATAATAATAATAATAATAATAATAATAATAATAATAATAATAATAATAATAATAATAATAATAATAATAATAATAATAATAATATAATAATAATAATAATAATAATAATAATATAATAATAATAATGATAATAATAATAATTATAATAATTATAATAATATAATAATAATAATAATAATAATAATAATAATAATAATAATAATAATAATAATAATAATGATGATGAGAATAATAATAATAATAATAATAATAATAATAATAATAATAATAATAATAATAATAATATGATAATAATAATGATAATAATAATGATAATAATAATAATAATAATAATAATAATAATAATAATAATAATAATAATAATAATAATAATAATAATAATAATAATAATAATAATAATAATAATAATAATAATAATGAAATGAAAAAAAAAATATCCATCTTCCTATACATCTAATGAAGGGGGCTCGGTAGTCCAAAGGCAACGTGTCGATCTCTCCAACCAAAATGTAGTGGGTTCAAGCCCCACCAACAGTTGTAAATTTTACAGGGCAGTCTGGGCAAAATTAAAAATCCTACCAAAAACCCCGAGATCACCTTAGCTGTGGATGTTGGTAATTAAACTAAATACATAAATCTATGGAAGAAGGCACAGGCTTGATAAATAGAGTCGCTATTCAGACTGTATTCTGTGCGGTGTGAGTATTAGATCTAGATCCAGCCACACACATCCACCCAGCCACACACACATATATCTACACAGCAACACACACACATATATCTACACAGCCCACACACATATATATACACAGCACACACACACACACACACACACACACACACACATCTATCCGGCCACACATATATAGATCTACACAGCCACACACACACATATATCTACACAACCACACATACATAGATATACACAGCAACACACACATAGATCTACACAGCCACACACACACACACATAGATCTACACAGCCACACACATATAGATCAACCGCACATAGATCTACACAGCCACACACACACACACACACATCTATAAGCACACATACATAGATATACACAGCCACACACACACATATATCTACACAGCCACACACACACATCTACCCAGCCACACACACATAGATCTACACAGCCACACACACATCGATCAGCCACACATAGATCACACACACACACACACACACACACACATAGATCTACACAGCCACACACACACATCGATCAGCCACACATAGATCCACACACACACACACACACACACAGATCTACACCATATTATGTACTCTACCGAGACGTTAGCATTGTTTGCATCAATGCCACCCCCACCCTACCCCACCCCGCCCCGCCCCAACCCCCACCCCACCCCCACCCCTACCCCCCTACCCCATCCTCTTCCTCTCCTTCCCCTATCATAAGCACACTCGCCTTGAACTCACACTGAACAAACAGACATTTGATGTCAAAACATAACGTTGTTACCACGCCCTCGTACCAGAGTATTGATTGCTCTTTTGCACTTGAACATTTTCTCTCTTTCTGTGGATTGAAGGTACATGCGTTCTCTTGTTTTACTTTCTCTACACTTCTTTCTACTTCCACTGTTTTCTGTCGTTTTTCTCTACATCTCTTTCTACTTCCACTGTTTTCTGTCGTCTTTCTCTACATCTCTTTCTACTTCCACTGTTTTCTGTCGTCTTTCTCTACATCTCTTTCTACGTCCACTGTTTTCTGTCGTCTTTCTCTACATCTCTTTCTACTTCCACTGTTTTCTGTCGTCTTTCTCTACATCTCTTTCTACTTACACTGTTTTCTGTCGTCTTTCTCTACATCTCTTTCTACTTCCACTGTTTTCTGTCGTCTTTCTCTACATCTCTTTCTACTTCCACTGTTTTCTGTCGTCTTTCTCCCCGTCTCTTTCTACTTCCACTGTTTTCTGTCGTTTTTCTCTACATCTCTTTCTACTTCCACTGTTTTCTGTCGTTTTTCTTTGCTTCCTGCACAAAGGGCTCGATGGTTCCGATGTTTGATTTTACCCACATCCACAACTAAGGTGATCTCGGGGTTTTTGGTAGGATTTTTACTCACATCCACAGCTGAGGTCATCTGTGGGTTTTTTTGGGTAGAATGTTTACTCTTGCCCGGACTGCCCTGTAAACAGTCAAGGATCTTTAACGTGCTGAAAGTGTTGTGATCTGCACAGGGGACCTCCTTATTATCGTCCGTCTCCGATGGGACTAGGTGTCGATCCATCTACCTCGGCCAGGCGGGTAAATTTTTTCAACCGTTGGCGGGGCTCAAACCCACTACCTTTTGGTTGACAGGCCAACACCTTGCCTCTTGACTACCGACTCCCCGGTTCCGTGGTAAGATGTCAGCTTCTCAACCAGAAGGTTGTTGGTGCAAGCCCCGACGGTTGGAATCAGACCAACCCCGCCTCCCCCTTTCTACCCCTGGCCCATGTAGGTGGATCAACACCTATCGAAGCAAAAGTAAGTCCCATACTGAGAGTTGAGCGTGGAAATAAAGAGAAGAGTCCTGATTTTACGTACTCAGAGTTAAAGAGAAAGCGTATATACTGAGAGTTAAGCGTAGGGAAATAAAGAGAAGAGTCCTGATTTTACATGTATATACTGAGAGTTGAGCGTAGAGCAATAAAGAGAAGAGTCCCGATTTTACATACTCAGAGTTGAGCGTGGGGAAATAAAGAGAAGAGTCCTGATTTTACGTACTCAGAGTTGAGCGTAGAGCAATAAAGAGA
>JAXRKP010001030.1:45000-120000 GCA_037039925.1 Doris montereyensis
ACTCAGCTCCATTTTAAAAGAACGGTCGTGTGTATTCACTAGTGGCAAAGAACAACTGTCGGTCTGATTTTATTTACCCACATCCACAACTAAGGTTGATCTCGGGGTTTTGGTAGGATTTGTAATTTTGCCCAGACTGCCCTCTAAACAGCCAAGGGATCTTTAACTTGCGCAGAGTGTTGTGATCTGCGCACAGGTCCTCTTTCTTATCGTCCGCCTCTGATAGGACTAATTGTTCACCGCCTCCCCTACCTGGACCAGTGGGATAGATTTTGCTTTTAAAAATCGAAAATATTGTTTAACCATCGGTTGGGCATTGACCTACTACCTTTTTGGTTGAGAGGGCGACACCTTGCCTCAGGACTGTCGAGCCCCACAAGCCTCGAAGACCAGTCTGACAATGTAGTTATGTTCAATATCTCCTTCGTTTCTCCAAAGCTTTTAGTAGCAGTATGGAGAGGGGAGTGGTGGGGGGGGAGTAGGTGATTACTCATGGCTCTTATTTATTTTCCTTCTCTACTTTACAGTCTTCTATCTCGTTGTTTCCTCTTAGTTTATTCACTACCTCATGGTGAACTGTGCAGCGTGTGTGTGTGTGTTTGCCTGTCTGCCTGACTGCCTGATTGTCTATCTGTTTCTGTCTCTGTCTGTGCATGTGTGTGTGTGTGTGTGTGTGTGTCTCTCTCTCTCTCTCTCTCTCTCTCTCTCTCTCTCTCTCTCTCTCTCTCTCTCTCTCTCTCTCTCTCTCTCTCTCTCTCTCTCTCTCTCTCTCTCTCTCTCTCTCTCTCTCTCTCTCTCTCTCTCTCTCTCTCTCTCTCTCTCTCTCCTTCTCTCTCCCTCCCTCTCTCATCTCTCCTCCATCTCTCTCTCTCTCTCTCTCTCTCTCTCTCTCTCTCTCTCTCTCTCTCTCTCTCTCTCTCTCTCTCTCTCTCTCTCTGTCCCCCCCCTTCTGCTCCCTCCATCGAAACAAGCAAAATGAAATAAAACAATGTGAATTGTCTGTAATCGTCAGCTGTTTGTCCTCATTGTCTGGACTGTCTGTGCGATCTACCTGGTAGGTCCTATTTCTTTCATTTAACTCCCTTCATGTCTTTCATCTTGCTGTTTCTTCTTAATTCACCACGCAATCGTCGCATATGGTGGACGATGTATATTTTTACAAAACAAACAAACCAACAAACAAACATACAAACATAAACACAAATCGCTTGTATTGTTCTTTTGCCATCATCGCTAGGTCAAATACCTATCGGATAATTTAATATTTGAAATCAACAGAAGACAGAACACGCTAATGGGGTATATTGACGTTTGTTTTTTTATTTGGAATCTACCTCGTCCACCATTGTGATGATCTCAGTACTTTGAGGTGATAGGAAACAGCAAGATAAAAAAGAGAAATGAAAGAATACAAGTAAAGAAGTCTGATCTACGAGCAGGACCCGCCAACCGCCTGCGTGTTTTTTTGCAATCTTAATCTTTGTGTGCCCAGTTTGATAGTGACAACGTAAACTAGCAAGACAAAGCAAGACAAAGACAAAAGACAAAGTCAAAGACAAAGACAAAGTCAAAGACAAAGACAAAGACAAAGTCAAAAGACAAAGACAAAGTCAAAGACAAAGACAAAGTCAAAGACAAAGTCAAAGACAAAGTCAAAGACAAAGACAAAGTCAAAGACAAAGTCAAAGTCAAAGACAAAGACAAAGTCAAACAAAGTCAAAGTCAAAGTCAAAGTCAAAGTCAAAGACAAAGTCAAAGAGTCAAAGACAAAGTCAAAGTCAAAGACAAAGACACAGTCAAAGACAAAGTCAAAGACAAAGACAAAGTCAAAGACAGATCAATGACATGATAGGCACAAACGTAAATAAGTATGTCCCATTAGCGTGTTCTTTCTTCTGTTGATTTCAACTATTGAGTTATCCAATAGGATAGTCTTTGCCGAGCGATGACAGCAGAAGAACAATAAGAGCGATTTGTGTTTATGTTTGTTTGTTTGGTTAAATTGTACATCACCCACCATATGCTGTGATTGCACGGTGAATTAAAAGGAAACAGCAAATTGAAAGACGCTTGAAGCAGGGGAAAAGTAGTACCTACCAGGTAGCTCCACCAGCTGTCAAAATAATGAAAGGGACTAACAAAATAAACTAAGGAAAGAAAGACAAAGGCAGAGGGTTGATGGCAGGATAGCACAACGCTGTGCAAACAATGGTCGACAGGCTCAAAGACGATGTGATATATTATTATTATCGTTGTGACGTCTGGTAGATCTACACTAGGACACCAAGCAATGCATTGGGTCCTTTCAAGTCGATCACAATTCACAACACAGGCGACAGAGCGTAATGTTGATGTGTGTAGATCTGTGCATCTGATTAACTCGCATGGCCAAGACTGATGTGTTGAAGCTTGTTTTCTTCTTTTCTTTTTTTCTTCGCATTAAAATAAACAGAAGAAGAATATATAGCTCTCAGTCCTATCGGATAAGGTGTTTAAGGTTTTAGGAGGGGGGGGGGGTTAGAAGGGCGGATCAAGAGTTTCACATGTTTTGTGTGCATGCTGTGGTTATTTCAGTCTTAGCAGTTTTAAAGGGTGATGTCAACAATAAAAAAAGCCACACAAAAAAAGCAACAAAGAAAAGAAAATCAAAAACAAAAAAAGAAACTGCCATCAAAAACTAGGGAGGTCACCATAGCCTAATGGATATGGATGACGTCATTATGACCTAAATTTAACTCCCTTTGTCTTTCCATAATAGCAGACCTTCCCACACCCACCTCTTTGCCACAGGGTTCATTTTTTGGGTTACTTGAGTCGTTGCTGATTACAACTCCGGTGTGTGGGAACAGATGTGCATCTAATAAATAAACGGCTTGGTGAGGCACATCTAGTATTGAAGTCTTAAAAAAGCTGTATCATACAAGCTAAATGAGCTGGTAACAAAAATGAATTATACGTATCTCAGCCGCAATGGAAAACTGGATGCACACTGCACAGCTCCTTTTCTTGAACAGGGTGGTCCACATCTGCTGACGAACGGCATCCAATGAGCGGTCGCCCTATTCGCTGAAAACATTCTCAGGGTTTCCTGTTGACCCATGATGACCAGCCTTTCTGCCACTCCTGTGATTGTCCTTTGCTCAAGGTTTCCTGTTGAGACATGATGACCAGCCTTTCTGTCACTCCTGTCATTGCCTTTTGCTCAAGGTTTCCTGTTGAGTCATAATGACCACCCTTTCTGTCACTTCTGTAATTGCCCTTTGCTCAAGGTTTCCTGTTGAGACATGATGACCAGCCTTTCTGTCACTTCTATGATTTCCTGTAGCTCAAGATTTCCTGTTGACTCATGATGACCAACCTTTCTGTCACTTCTGTAATTGCTCTTTGCTCAAGATTTCCTGTTGACTCATGATGACCAACCTTTCTGTCACTTCTGTGATTGCCCTTTGCTCAAGGTTTCCTGTTGACTCATGATGACCAGCCTTTTTGTCACTTCTGTAATTGCCTTTTGCTCAGGGTTTCCTGTTGAGACATGATGACCATCCTTTTTGTCACTTCTGTAATTGCCTTTTGCTCAAGGTTTCCTGTTGAGACATGATGACCATCCTTTCTGTCATTTCTGTAATTGCCTTTTGCTCAGGGTTTCCTGTTGATACATGATGACCATCCTTTCTATCACTTCTGTGATTGCGTTTTGCTCAGGGTTTCATGATAAACAGCCTTTCTATCACTTCTGTGATTGCCTTTTCCTCAGGGTTTCCTGTTATTTCTGACTCCTGTGATTGCCTCTTGCTCAGGGTTTCCTGTTATTTCTGTCACTTCTGTGATTGCCTTTTCCTCAGGGTTTCCTGTTATTTCTGTCACTCCTGTGATTGCCTCTTGCTCAGGGTTTCCTGTTATTTCTGTCACTCCTGTGATTGCCTCTTGCTCAGGGTTTCCTGTTATTTCTGTCACTCCTGTGATTGCCTCTTGCTCAGGGTTTCCTGTTATTTCTGTCACTTCTGTGATTGCCTTTTCCTCAGGGTTTCCTGTTATTTCTGTCACTCCTGTGATTGCCTCTTGCTCAGGGTTTCCTGTTGACCCATGATGACCATCCTCATTCTATGAATGCCTTCTTTTTCTTTTTTTTTTTACTATTAAACATATTTAAATAGAGTGCTCTGATCTGGTCGATATACGAATGAAGTATTATTCGGAAGGAAGCATTTATAAACTCTTTGGGAATAATGATCTGGAAACAATTTTTGCATTTCTGAAAGAAATTGGAGTGTATCGACAATTCTAGTGTTCTTAATACTTATCAATTGTAACACATTGACTATGATTTTTATAATATTTACAAATATTTATAGAAGCTTTTGATTTTTTAAAGTACTTTATGTTCTGCCTGGACAGTTGTAAGTAACCTTAGTCATCTACGAGCCCTGAGATCACCGCCACGATGGACAGGGTTACTTCAAAGTCACAAATAAATCAAGAGTGGATCGAGCCATAAAACAGCCTTACTTGGGCGTCTGTCGTTATTTTGAGTCGCCCACGTTTGTCCATCTGTGGTGCTGGTTGTCGAGAAGGCCACACACAGTGCCAGTGTGTGTGTGTGTGTGTGTGTGTGTGTGTGTACTCCAATCATAGCCGTTGTCACTTACTAGGGGACTCGGTCGTCCAAAGGCTAGATGTCGGTCTCGCAACCCAAAGGTAGTTGGTTCGAGCCCCGCCGAGGATTGTACAATTTTGTCGATTTTTTTTCGAGCAAAATCTACCCCCCCCCTCTTCCCTCTCATGGTCCAAGTAGGTGGATCGACACCTAGTCCCATCAGAGACGGACGATTAAAAAAGAGGTTCCGTGTGCAGATTAAAACACTCTGTGCACGTTACAGATTTTAACGTCAGTCTGGGCAAATTTAAAAATTCTACCATAAACCCCGAAATCACCTTAGTTGTGGATGTGGGTAAATCAGATTCAATCAAATCAAATCAAATCAAATCAAATCAAATTAAAAGTCTCCTGCTAAGGAATATGGCATGTTTGAAGAAGTCCAATCACACGTTCATGGTGTTTGGTTGAAAGTTTTGGCCTACTACTACTCCTGCTATTACTACTACTACTGGGAGCGTAGTTAGCTCGATTGGTAGCACGCTTTCTTTTCATGGCAGAGGTCGCGGGTTCGATCCCCATGGTGGCCTGGATTTTTTTTCTGTCTATTCCTTGTGTTTGTCTCGTCTTTGTTCCTATGGGGCTTTCATATTATCTTTTGTCATTACATTTACTACTACTACTACTACTACTACTACTACTACTACTACTACTACTACTACTACTGCTGCTGCTACTACTACTACTACTACTACTACTACTGTTGCTCTGCTACTGCTATTACTCTACTACTACTACTACTACTATTGCTGCTGCTGCTGTTGATGCTGCTGCTGCTACTACTTTCACTACTACTACTACTGTTTGCTGCTGCTGCTACTACTACTCCTGCGCATAGCACCTGCTGCAGCAGCAGCTTGCTGCTGTTGCTACTATTAGCTGTCCTGCTCCTCCTGCTCCTGGCAACTGTAACAGCTTTGCTCTGGTGGTGGTGGTGATGAGTCCTGCTCCTAAACCTGGGTGGGGTGGCTGCTGCTACTAGCCCTGGCACGGCAGCGGCTACTGCTGTTGCTGCTGCTGCTGCTGCTGCTGCTGCTGCTGCTGCTGCTGCTGCTGCTGCTGCTGCTGCTGCTGCTGCTGGCTGCTGCTGCTGCTGCTGCTGCTGCTACTGTGCTGCTGCTGATTGCTAGCTACGGCTGCTGCTGCTGCTGCTGCTGCTGCTGCTCCTGCTCCTACTGCTCGCTGCTGTTGTTGCTGCTGCTGCTGCCACTGCCGCTGCTGCTGCTGCTGCTGCTGCTTACTGCTGCTGCTGCTGCTACTACAGCAGCTGCTGCTGCTACGGCAACTAGCTGCTGTTACTGCTGCTGCTGCTGCTGCTGCTGCTGCTGCTGCTGCTGCTACTACTGCTGCTGCTGCTGCTGCTGCTGCTACTACTACTACTCCTACTCCTACTCTACTCCTACTCCTACTCCTACTCCTACTCCTACTTCTACTACTACTCCTACTCCTACTCCTACTCCTACTCCTACTACTCCTACTGCTGTTGCTACTACTACTCCTACTCCTACTTCTACTCCTACTCCTACTCCTACTCCTACTACTACCCCTACTCCTACTCCTACTTCTACCCTACCTACTCCTACTCCTACTCCTACTCCTACTCCTACTCTACTACTACTTCCTACTCTACTCCTACTTCTACTCCTACTACTACTCCTACTCCTACTCCTACTCCTACTCCTACTCCTACTTCTACTACTACTCCTACTCCTACTACTCCTACTGCTGTTGCTACTACTACTCCTACTCCTACTCCTACTCCTACTCCTACTCCTACTTCTACTCCTACTTCTACTCCTACTACTCCTGCTGCTGTTGCTACTCCTACTCCTACTTCTACTCTACTTCTACTCCTACTTCTACTACTCCTACTCCTACTTCTACTACTACTTCTACTTCTACTCTACTCCTACTCTACTCCTACTCCTACTTCTTCTACTCCTACTGCTACTGTTGCTACTCCTACTCCTACTCCTACTCCTACTCCTACTTCTACTCCTACTCCTACTCCTACTCCTACTACTACTCCTACTTCTACTCCTACTACTCCTGCTGCTGTTGCTTCTACTCCTACTCCTACTCCTACTCCTACTCCTACTCCTACTTCTACTACTACTCCTACTCCTACTCCTACTACTCCTGCTGCTGTTTCTACTACTACTCCTACTTCTACTTCTACTCCTACTACTCCTGCTGCTGTTGCTACTACTACTACTACTTCTACTTCTACTTCTACTCCTACTCCTACTCCTACTCCTACTACTCTGCTGCTACTACTCCTACTACTCCTACTCCTACTCCTACTTCTACTTCTACTACTACTCCTACTCCTACTCCTACTACTCCTGTTGCTGTTGCTGCTGCTGCTGCTGCTACTACTACTACAACTACTACTACTCCTCCTACTCCTGCTCCTACTACGCCTGCTGCTACTACTGCTACTACTGATAACAGACTGAATTAAAACTTCAACCACAGGGATGTTATCTCCTCGCCCCTACTTAACTGTAGGAGAATTTAGTCAGAACCTTTGGCAAGCAAGAATTGCATCACATTGACCAATTTTGACCTCTGTATAGTTTATAGATTTGGTGTCGGTGGCCGAGGGTTGGAATGTCGGACTTGAGATCGTGAGGTCCCGAGTTCGAATCCTAGCAAAGCTAGGTCCGACATTGTGTTCCTTGGGATAGACGCTTAAAATTAACACGCATTTTCCCCGACTCGACCCAGGTGCAACTATGTACAAGCACTAGCTTGGGAGTATAAACCTGCGTCAGACTAGCGTCCTGTCTAGGAGGTGATTATAATCACCAGTTCCGCTTCACGCTACAGAACCGAGATATGTTCTGGTTACAGGGGCCGTATTGGCCTTAAATTAACTTCTTTTTTTTTTTAGTTTATACTGTAATTGACCAATCAACGCAGCTTGTTGGTGTTTGGGTGGGGGGGGGGGGAGTTCAATTCAAAATGGTCGAATGGAATAACAAAAAGTATGATGCATCGATGAACCAAGTGAATGTTACGAAAAAATGTGAATTTTGTCACTAGCATGGGTCTGATTTGGTTACCATATCACTTTCTAGCCTTTTGTGTTTCTTCAATGAGATAGCCTTCCTCGATCAAGATTTGATTTACCCACATCCACAACTAAGGGGTTTTAGGTAGGATCTTTTAAATTTGCCGGGACTGCCCAGTAAACAGCCAAGGGATCTTTAACGTGCACAGAGCGTTGAAATCTATTTATCGTCCGTCTCCGATGTGACTAGGTGTCGATCCACCTACCTGGACCAGGGGTGTAAATTTTGCTCGAAAAAAATCGAGAAAATGTTTCAACCGTTGGCGGGGCTCGAACGAGCTGCCTTTGGGTTAAAAAACCGACACTTTGTCTCTGGACTACCGAATCTCTACACTCCCCCCCCTTCCTTTCCTCTCCAAAGCATGGGAACAAATGGCAGGTGAAATGAGGTAACTTAAGACTCTATTATCGACTTATTGCTTGAGATCCAGAGCCGTGTGCTTTCAATACAGCTGAAGTGTTTGTGCTTTGCGGTTTTTTGTGTTTCCTGATGTCATATGAGCCAAATGTTAGTTCATATTGATCTCAACTACGCATTAAGCAGGCCTTTAGGGAATGTATGTGTGTGTGTGTGTGTGTGTGTGTGTGTGTGTGTGTGTGTGTGTGTGTGGCTGTGTGTACACTATGTTTATTATTGAAAATTACCCTGGGTGTATTTTCAATACTTAGCAAGAAAAATAGGAACTATCGACATTTCTTAATCCAGTGTATAACTCAAAATCAGGGCATTGATCACAGATGATGCGTGTAAAAGGTGGCTCGCTCTCTCTCTCTCTCTCTCTCTCTCTCTCTCTCTCTCTCTCTCTCTCTCTCTCTCTCTCTCTCTCTCTCTCTCTCTCTCTCTCTCTCTCTCTCTCTCTCTCTCTCTCTCTCTCTCTCTCTCTCTCTCTCTCTCCTCTCTCTCTCTCTCTCTCTCTCCTCTCTCCTCTCCCTCCCCCTCCCTCCCTCCCTCCCTCCCTCCCTCCCTCCCTCCCTCTCCCTCCCTCCCTCCCTCCCTCCCTCCCTCTCTCGCTCTCGCTCTCTCTCTCTCGCTCTCTCTCTCTCGCTCTCGCTCTCTCGCTCTCGCCTCGCTCTCGCTCTCGCTCTCTCTCTCTCTCTGCTCTCGCTCTCGCTCTCGCTCTCGCTCTCGCTCGCTCTCGCTCTCTCTCGCTCTCGCTCTCGCTCTCGCTCTCGCTCTCGCTCTCGCTCTCTCTCGCTCTCTCTCTCTCTCTCTCTCTCTCTCTTTCTCTCATGTTAATGGCAAATGCACATATTATTCTAGTTTAATGAAAATGTCCTTGTTTGGAACAATACAACTGATTTCCTCCAACGTTGAGTGTCTCATTCAATTTATGTGCGTTTGCCACTGAAAGAGCATGTGCGAAGAATTGTATTTCATGGAAATGTACCCCATCCACCGTCTACGGTGATCTCCTAGAGGGGAATCAGAAAGGTGAGGGAAGTATGGAAAAGAAAGAAGTGGGCCACACTGCTCACCATGCGCGAAAACAATGGCGAGGGAATATTAACACATACACACATACACATACACATACAATCACATTCACACACACACAATCACACACACACACACACACACACTGACACAATCACTCTCACAGACACAAAAAGGAAAAAAAAGAAAAAAAAAGAAAAGAAAAACTTGTCACGTATTTGCACGTGCCATTCTTCACCACGGAGACAAGCAGTTGGCGGAAGGTGATGGTGACCTCGATCTGAATTGAATGAATCAATGCACCGTGAGTCGAGTGGTTCTCTGGTTTTGACTGTAGTCGTCCACAACTTAAGGTGATCTCAATGGTTCTTTTGCTTGGGTTTTTGGGGTTTTTAAAAATAGTTTGTCCGGACTGCTAAGGGATCTTTAACGTCCACAGAATGGTGTTGGTGTGGTTTTCATACGGGGTCTTCTTTTTATCGACCGTCTTCGATGGTACTAGCTGTCGAACCGAACCATTTATAGTATAATAGTGTGTAGGTAGATGTGTTGTTGATGATGGTACTAGGGGTCGAATAACCTATAGTATGTGTAGGTAGATGTGTTGTTGATGATGGTACTAGGGTCGAATAACCTATAGTATGTGTAGGTAGATGTGTTGTTGATGATGGTACTAGGGGTCGAATAACCTATAGTATGTAGGTAGATGTGTTGTTGATGATGGTACTAGGGGTCGAATAACCTATAGTATGTGTAGGTAGATGTGTTGTTGATGATGGTACTAGGGGTCGAATAACCCTATAGTAGTGTGTAGGTAGATGTGTAGTTGATGATGGTACTAGGGTCGAATAACCTATAGTATGTGTAGGTAGATGTGTTGTTGATGATGGTACTAGGGGTCGAATAACCTATAGTATGTAGGTAGATGTGTTGTTGATTATAGTATAGGGGTCGAATCATCTTAGTATGTGTTAGATGTGTTGTTGATGATAGTACTAGGGGTCGATAAATCATCTGTAGTATAGTGTATGTAGATTTGTTGTTGATGATAGTACTAGGGGTCGAATAACCATCTGTAGTATGTTGTTGATGTAGATTTGTTGTTGATGATGATAGTACTAGGGGTCGAATAATCTATAGTATGTGTATGTAGATGTGTTGTTGATGATGGTACTAGAGGTCAAATAACCTATAGTATGTGTATGTAGATGTGTTGTTGATGATGGTACTAGAGATCAAATCATCTGTACATGTGTATGTAGATGTGTTGTTGATGGTAGTACTAGGGGTCAAATCTTCTATAATATGTGTATGTAGATGTGTTGTTGATGATGGTACTAGGGTCAAATCTTCTATAATATGTGTATGTAGATGTGTTGTTGATGATAGTACTAGGGGTCAAATCATCTATAATATGTGTATGTAGATGTGTCGTTGATGATAGACTAGGGGTGTGTTGATGATGTGTTGTTGATGGTACTAGGGTCAAATAACCTATAGTATGTGTATGTAGATGTGTTGTTGATTATAGTACTAGGGTCGAATCACCTATACTATGTGTATGTAGATGTGTTGTTGATTATAGTACTAGGGGTCGAATCATCTATAGTATGTGTATGTAGATGTGTTGTTGATGATGGTACTAGGGGTCGAATAACCTATAGTATGTGTATGTAGATGTGTTGTTGATGATGGTACTAGGGGTCGAATCACCTATACTATGTGTATGTAGATGTGTTGTTGATGATGGTACTAGGGGTCGAATCACCTATAGTATGTGTATGTAGATGTGTTGTTGATGATGGTACTAGGGTCAAATCACCTATAGTATGTGTATGTAGATGTGTTGTTGATTATAGTACTAGGGGTCAAATCACCTATAGTATGTGTATGTAGATGTGTTGTTGATTATAGTACTAGGGGTCAAATCACCTATAGTATGTGTATGTAGATGTGTTGTTGATGATGGTACTAGGGGTCGAATCATCTGTAGTATGTGTATGTAGATGTGTTGTTGATGATGGTACTAGGGGTCGAATCATCTGTAGTATGTGTATGTAGATGTGTTGTTGATGATGGTACTAGGGGTCGAATCATCTGTAGTATGTGTATGTAGATGTGTTGTTGATGATGTCACTGTGTTTGTTAACAAAGAGCTTCAGGCATAATATTTCCGTGCTAATGGAAAATTGACGACAGTGGAGGACGTTGAAGCATTGTTGGCTGATAACAAAATGAAAGGCTAGTAAAGGGTTACTTCCTTTGGTTTGAAATGTAAATTTAAAAAAGAGAAATTAAATTGTCAATGGAAAAATGCTTTTCATTTGATTTGATTTAGCCATATCCACAACTAAGGTGATCTCAGGATTTTTGGTAGGATTTTTAATCTTGCTCGAACTACCCTGTAAATAGCCACGGGATCTTTAATGTGCACAGTGTGTTGTGATCAGCACCCTTTTAGCGTCTCCGATGGGACTAGGTGTCAATCCACCTACCTGGACCAGGAAGATAGATTTTTGTCGAAAAAATATCGAGAATATTTTCTAACCGTCGGCGGGACTTGAAAAATGTTTTTTAAAAACTCGAGAAAATGTTACCATCCTCGGAAAGGGCTCGAACCAACTACCTTTGGGTTGAGAGACCCACACGTTACCTTTGGACTATCAGGTCCCTCCGGAAGAATGTAAATAACAATTAAATAATAAGTCATCAATACAACAAACTTTTTATTTTTTTAATGTCATCGTTTCAAAGAAGACAATTATAGAGTTCATTTGTAACCTTCTCAGGTCTTTGATGTAGCGCCATCTGTGATGTACGTCCAGACCACACGTTTAGGTTGCCGGACTGAGGATCATGACGTCCCGAGTTCGAAACCTAGCAAAGCTAGTTTCGGTGTTGTGTCCCTTGGGAAAGACACTTAGCACGCATTTTCCTACTCTACTCAGGTGCAGATGGGTACAAGCACTAGCTATCGAGCAGCAACCTGCGTCAGACTAGCGTCCTGGCCAGGAGGTGATTATTTTCACATGCTCGGCTTCACGCTATAGAAACTGGGATAAGCTACGTGTCTATGAGCCTTAAGGGCCTCTAATGAACTGTGTAACCGTCGCATAAAATTTGAGCCTATTAAGTCGATAAAGACACGAAGTGGGATCGCAGGATGGGCTATAAAGTGTGCATAATTTTGTAATCCAGACTAGGCAAAACGTTTCTCTTCTTTCCTTCATCAGATTCCAACGGTCTGTCATCCTGACGTTGGCCAGAGCCTACCTGACCATGATGCAGGGCACCTGGTTCTGGGCTGTGGGCATCATTCTCTACGGCCACGACAAGGAGACCAGTCCTTGGGCCAAGCGTAACCATGAAGACGTGATGAAGAGCACGGTTTATTTCAGGTGAGTCTAGACTCGTACCACTCTAAGATATCAAAGATTCTCCAGAGGAAATAGACACAATTTCTATACTTATTTTCTCCCCAGAATCTCTAAAAGAATCTCTTAGAGGAAATAGAGGCAATGTCTATCCTTGCTTATTCTTGTAGAGTCTCCTAGAGGAAATAGAGGTAATTTCTATGCTTAATTACTCGTCTGGAATCTCCTAGAGGAAATAAAGGCAATTACTATACTTAATCATTCTCCTAGAATTTCTTACAGTCTCCTAGAGAAAATAAGGGCAATTTCTATACTTATTTATTCTCCTAGAATCCTTATGCTTAAAACTTCTAGAATCTCCTAGAGGAAAGCTCTATCCTAAAATCTTTTAGAATCTCTTAGAGAAAATTCTATGCTAAAGTCATGAGTCTCCTAAAATAAACTTCTATGCTACAACCTTCTATAATCTCTTAGAGGAAATTTATATCCTAAAATCTTCTAGAGTCTCCGAGAAGAAATTGCTATCCTAAAATATTATAGAATCTCCTAGAGGAATTTCTATGCTAAAATCTTTTAGAACCTACTAAAGGAAATTTCTATGTTAAAATCTTTTAGAACCTACTAAAGGAAATTTCTATGTTAAAATCTTTAAGAACCTCCTAAAGGAAATGTGTATGCTAAAAGGATAAGTCTCCTAACGGAACTTTCTATGCTAAAACCTTCCATAATCTCTTAGAGGAAATTGCAATCCTGAAATATTCTAGAATCTCCTACAGGAAATGTCTATGCTAAAATCTTTTGGAACCCCCTAGAGGACATTTATGTGCTTAACTGTTCTAAAATCTCCTAGAGAAATGTATATCCTAAAATCTTCTAAAATCTCCTAGTGGAAATTTCTATGCTAAAATCTCTTAGTCTCCTAGAGGAATTTCTATCCTAAAATCTTCTAAAACGTCCTAGAGAAAATGTCTATGCTAAAATGCTAAAATCTTTTACAGTCTCCTAGAGGAATTTCTATACTAAAATCTTCTAAAATCTCCTAGAGGAAATTTATATGATAAAATCTTCTAGCATCTCCTGGAGGAAATTTCTATGCTCAAATATTTTAGAATCTCCTAAAGGAAATTTCTATCCTAAAAGCTTCTAGCGTCTCCTAAAGGAAATGTCTTTGATTAAATCTCCTAGACTGTCCTAGAGGAAATTTCAATGCCTAAATCTCCTAGAATTTCCTAGAGGAAATTGCTATGCTTAAATCTACTAAAATCTCCTCAAGGAAATTTCTATGCTTAAATCTCTTAGAATCTCCTAGAAGAAATGTCTATACTTAAATCTCCTAGAATCTCCTTAGAATCTCCTAGAGGAAATGTCTATGCTTATATCTTCTAGAATCTCCTAGAGGAAATGTCTATGCTTAAATCTCTTAGAATCTCCTAGAGGAAATGTCTATGCTTAAATCTCTTAGAATCTCCTAGAGGAAATGTCTATGCTTAAATCTCTTAGAATCTCCTAGAGGAAATGTCTATGCTTAAATCTCTTAGAATCTCTTAGAGAAATGTCTATGCTTAAATCTCTTAGAATCTCCTAGAGGAAATGTCTATGCTTAAATCTCTTAGAATCTCCTAGAGGAAATGTCTATGCTTAAATCTTCTAGAATCTCCTAGAGGAAATTTCTATGCTTAAATCTTATTTCTAGAAAATCCTAAAGGTAATTTCTATGCTTAAACTCAGGCGTAAATGAGTACCCAGCTACACGACGTATACAATAACCTTGCCACAGTGTTAGTAGGAAACGCCTAACAACAGGTTGCTGTAGGCTTTGTTCCAGGGCGTTGAAAGGACTTTGAATGAAGTTAACCTGCTGGGGGGGGGATGATAACAAATGATCCACAGTCAGTGGGCATACATGTTATGTGCGGGGATAAGGACTATAAATCCATCTTTTGTTCTCATCGTTTAGTGGTTGCTGTGGTTTTTTGTTATTTTATTGTGGAGTGGGTCTTTTTTTGGAGTGGGGGGGGGGGGGGGTTTGTTTAGGCTTTTTAGGTTGTTTTGTTTTGTTTTGGGTGGGGTTTTTTATTCCTTTTTTTTCTTCTTTTTTTTTCTTTTTGTTTTTTTAAAGGATACGATATTTTCGATTTTTCTCTCGGTTTTGTTATGGGCATCGTATTTTGTCAATTCTGGTTTGTTAAACACAATGTCCATCTTTTATATACGAACAAATGTGTTGACGATATGTTACACAGTGCAGGTCATGAGCTATACACTGAGTAATTATTGGTGGCACGTGCCTGGTGTGTATGTGTTGATAAGTATGTGTATGTGTGTGCAGGTGTGTGTATGTATTGATGTGTACATGTGTGTGTATGTGTGCGTATATATTGATATGTGTGTGTAAGCGTGTGTATGTATGTGTATGTATGTATGTGTATGTTTGTATATGTGTGTATATATATTGATATTTGTGTGTGTATGTAAATGTGTGTGTGTGTGTTTCTATTATGTGTGTGTATGTGTGTGTATGTTTGTATGTATGTGTGTATGTTTGTATGTATCTGTGCGTATGTGCCTGGTGTGTATGTGTTAATATGTATGTGTGTGTAGGCGTGTGTATGTATTTATATGTACGTGTGTGTGTATGTGTGGGTATGTATTGATAAGTATGTGTGTATGCGTGTGTGTGTGTGTACGTGTGTATGTTTGTATGTATGTGTGTGTATGTTTGTATGTATGTGTGTAGGTATGTGTGTATATGTATTGATGTGTACGTGTGTGTGTGTGTATGTGTGCGTATGTCTTGATATGTTTGTGGGTGCATGCGTGTATGTGTGTGTATGTGTTAATGTTTGTATGTATGTGTGTATGTATTGATATGTATGTGTGTAGGTGTGTGTGTGTATGTTTGTATGTGTGTATATGTATTGATATGTATGTGTATGTAGGTGTGTGTGTGTGTGTTTCTATTATGTGTGTGTATGTGTATGTTTGTATGTATGTGTGTGTATGTTTGTATGTATCTGTGCGTATGTGCCTGTGTATGTATTGATATGTACGTGTGTGTGTGTGTATGTGTACGTATGTCTTGATATGTTTGTAGGTGCATGCGTGTATGCGTGTGTGTGTATGTTTGTATGTGTGAGTATGTTTGTATGTATGCGTGTGTAGGTATGTGTGTGTATGTATTGATGTATACGTGTGTGTGTGTGTATGTGTGAGTATGTCTTGATATGTATGTGTGTGCATGCGTGTATGTGTGTATGTGTGTATGTTTGTATGTATGTATGCATTTATTGATATGTAGGTGTGTGTGTGTATGTATGTATGTATATGTGTATGTGTGTGTATGTTTGTATGTATGTGCCTATTTTTGTATGTATGGTGCGTATATGTGTGTATGTTTGTATGTATGTGTATGTGTGTGTTTGTATTGATATGTATGTGTGCGTATGTGTGTGTCTGTGTTTGTGTGTTTGTATGTATGTGTGTATGTATTGATATGTATGTGTGTATGTGTCTGTGTGTATGTTTGTATCTATGTGTGTATGTGTTGTATATGTCTGTGTGTATGTGTGTATGTATGTGTTAATGTATATTTGTGTGTATGTGTGTGCATGTGTAAGTATGTGTATGTTTGTATGTATAATGTGTGTTCTTGTATTGATATGTATGTGTGTGTATGTGTGTGTATGTTTGTATGTATGTATGTATGCTGTTTTAGACATGAGAGAATCATTCAGAATGTAAGGACAAGAATACAGATGTGTGTGACTATATCACTTCATAATACTTTATCTTTACCATTTCTTCATAGTGAAAGTAAAGTAGTAACATTGCTTCAAGGCCATTACAATTTCTATAGGTGAAACGGAACAGGTGATAATAATCAGGTCCTGGACAGAACGCTACCCATTTGCACCAGGGTACAACGGAACAGGTGATAATAATCAGGTCCTGGACAGAACGCTACCCATTTGCACCAGGGTACAAAGGAACAGGTGATAATAATCAGGTCCTGGACAGAACGCTACCCATTTGCACCAGGGTACAAAGGAACAGGTGATAATAATCAGGTCCTGGACAGAACGCTACCCATTTGCACCAGGGTACAAAGGAACAGGTGATAATAATCAGGTCCTGGACAGAACGCTACCCATTTGCACCAGGGTCAAGTGGGAAATGCGTATTGATTACATGTCTTTCCCAAAGAACACAACATCGGACCAAAGCTTTGCTAGGATTCGAACCGGGGCGTCATGATGATCTCAAGTCCGGCAGCCTACCCACCCGGTTACCAAAGCCACATTATTTATCCTTAGTATGGATTATTATGATATTGATGGTATAAGTATGTACTGTATGAAAGATGATAAAGAAACACAAAAATAAAAAGAGAAGCTCCTTCCCTAATCATGTCACCTTTCAAATTGTTCTTCCTCTGATCTTCCATTCCATTTCAGTTGGCACGGTGCCATCTTGTTCCTGGTGATGCTCTTTCTGGCTATTTTCATGTCCTGCTTTTTCCGAGACTTGTACAAAAGCTCAGTACGGAACGGCAATGGCGACATTTCCATGACACCATTGAGAAAAGGGAAGCTATGGCCAACGGACACCAGGCAGGCTATCGAGTTCTAACGATAGAGGAGGAGGATGGTGAGAGTGACATCGAGTTTGAGAAGCCAGTCGAGAAGGCTCTTTTGCCGTGAGAGATTGAAAGACCAGTCGAGAAGGCTCTTTTGTCGTGAGAAATTGAAAGACCAGTCGAGAAGGCTTTTTTGCCGTGAGATTGAAAGACCAGTCGAGAAAGCTCTTTTGCCGTGTGAGATTGAAAGACCAGTCGAAAAGATTATTTTGCTATGATGACAGATTGATTCATTGTCAAGAAACATGCATTTTTTGGTTGGGTTTCTTTTCTTTGGGGGTGGGGGGAGGGTAAAATGGGTTGGGGTGGTTCATTTGTTTTTGTGTTTTGAAGGTGTTATTCGTTTTCCACTGAAACGAAGAAATACCACGGATTTTCCAATTTCTTACAATACTATTTATATCATTCCAGTACCAGAGTCCATTGAAATCCTTGAATTCCTTTCTTTCTGTGATTTAACACATATTACACCCCCCTTTTTTTTTTTACCTTTCCTTGATTCTCCTATTTATTCATTCTATTCATTCATTCATTTTCATACGGTTTACAGAAATTTCAAGTTATAATGTACTTTTTAAGTTAATTTTTTCTTTTATGATTATCTAACTGAAATATGTGTGATACCTTTACAAACCAACCCTGTAATTCTCGAAACAGGTGCACCCAAGCAAACAGATAAAATCAGCGGAACGCAAATTGAAACGCAGGAGACGTGACTTCAGTCCAGAAAGAATTAATTTATACTCAGACACGTCAGCGTTATCTTCTTTGCCGGGAGCATAGCGTGTCAAATGTTACCATACAACTTACGCGTCTCTTTTAATTAAGATAAGACTGTTATTTTAACCATGATAGGGCAGAACCGTAGATCTGGATTACATATTGTTATTATTATTATTATTATTATTATTATTATTATTATTATTATTATTATTATTATTATTATTATTATTATTATTATTATTATCATTATATCATTATTATTATTATTATTATTATTATTAGTAGTAGTAGTAGTAGTATTAGTATTATTATTATTATTATTATTATTATTATTATTATTATTATTATTATTATTATTATGCAGAGAACATATCCGTTTCTTTGCATATATTTTGGGACGTTTAATTTACATAATGGCTCATCAAGCACAGATGGCAACTTTCCTAGGCCCATACATACACGTACCGGCACATCAGAATATCTTCTAAGTATATATTGCACTTACAGTTACAAACACATCAAATATCAAAAGTTGACACTACTTCTAATGCCATTACCACTTTGTCAATTTGATGCTAAAAGCTGCCTTCCTAAGATGGCCCTGGCAGAACCACAGCTGTTTCCTGCCATTGGCTGTTTGCCATCAATGTGTACATCAAGTGCTACATTTGAAACGTTTCCACAGCCAAATGAAAACACTTAGGATCTAATCTACTGCTTGAAGAAAATCCCCCATACACCCATCCTCCCCCAATCTTCCCCTCTCGCTCCTCACCTGTGGCTCTCTGTCTGATCATTTATTGTGCGACAAGTCCACACAATGCTGGTGATCTCCATAGACAGAAGAAGTAGGTTTATATGATTTGGTTAACATTGGATCTATTAGTATTAGTATTAATCCTCTTAATCTTCTTCCTTTATAAAGTATTAATATTATGGTTTTAGAAATAAAAAAATCAATTTTCACATCAGACAAAAAAAAACAAACCCAACATTACTGTGTTAAAAAAAGATAATAACCCTGAAAATTTGTTTTATCATATATTATGTATATAACACACACACATACACACACACACACACACACACACACACACACTGTCACTGTCCAGTGGGGTGTGTAAGATAATCAAATGAATCCATAAATACCTTTCAACTTTATGTGATTTCATGTGAAATGTATTTACCAAAATCACATATTATTATGTCATTGCCTGAGTTATTCCAATGCTGGCTTGTATGTTTCTTTCCACTGCATATCTGATTCGTGTCTGTGATTAATCAAATTAATGAGTCTATTTATGTGGTCACCTTGGATGACTATATCATGTCATAAAAGATCCATGTTGTTCAAAATTTACCATTTTACCATTGTGATGATGATGATGATCATCATCCTCCTCATCTTTTTAATCATCACTGTGGTATCTTCAACAGCAGTAATAGTTGTGACAGTAATTATATAGTGTCAGCGGCAACAAAAAGGGACAGCAGCAGTGGTGATCAATGTAGTAGTAGTAGTAGTAGCAGTAGTAGTAGCAGTAGTAGTAGTAGTAGTAGTAGTAGTAGTAGTAGTAGTAGTAGTAGTAGTAGTAGTAGTAGTAGTAGTAGTAGTAGTAATAGTAATAGTAGTAGTAGTAGTAGTAGTATTAGTAGTAGTAGTAGTAGTAATAGTAGTAGTAGTAGTAGTAGTAGTAATAGTAGTAGTAGTAGTAGTAGTAGTAGTAGTAGTAGTAGTAGTACTAGTTATAGTAGTTAGTAGTAATAGTAGTTAGTAGAGGTTAGTTGTAATAGTTGTAGTAGTAGTTGTTGTAGTAGTAACCCGAAAACGTCTCTGTTCTGTCTCGGGGTTTTTTTCTATCAGGCCTTCCATTACCGTTTTATATTTTCTCTTCACTAGAAAATTATGCAGTGTTGTCTTTACCTTTCACATAGTCTGAAATATTACATAATGAAGTAATACATTATGCTATCAATATGTACACAGCATAGTATTAGTATTCACCCTTGCGTTGCCACCCATTTTACACCGGATGTCTTTGGCATTGCCACGCATTTTGGCTGGAATTCTTAGAAGTGACTCATACCAGGAAAAAGTTCTCATTTCTAAACTACAATAGATATTCAATTTAAATTCTCAGGTCATACTAATGATATATTGTGCTACAAGAATAACTATCCAAAGTATGCAAATGAGGTCATGTGATTATGGCAGCCATCTTGGATTATGCTGAAAAAGATAAGAATAATGATACCAAAAGATCAAAAAATGACCCATAAATAACATTAATAACAAAAATATTTGAATTTTTCACGCTTGCTGAAAAATTATAGCTAACTTGTTTTTATCATAAAATCGTTATTTCTCATCCGATTTCGATGGGGTACTTCAACTGATTTTATTTTCTTCTAATAAAAAAAAAAATGAACGTATTATTCATACCCTTGATTAGACGCATCATTCCATTGTATCGTATTGTTTGCTTTTGGGTTTATGAGTGTACGGTTACCTCCTGTTGACACATTTATCAGCACGCAATACAACTCACTACACCGTTGGTGATGAGTTGATTAATGCGTCAATAGCCCAGAAGTTTGTTTTTGTTTGCTTTCGTGCTTTGTATTGCGTTTCCCGCGTGTAACTTCATAGTATCACGTATATTTATATTGAATTTACATGGCATTTAGAGTGACTTAAATACGCACATATTTAATTCCTCCAGCAAAATCGATATTTATCATCCACTGAGTTTTACTGTTTGATTTTCTTCACTTGACTTTTATAAAATTGTTTACATGGGAGTCGACACCTGTGCTCAAAATCCAAACCTGATACAGCAATGACCTGAGATGTAACTTGATATTTGTTGCTAATGGCATGTGTCAAAGGATTTTTGTCCCTCTCTTTGGTTTATTACTGACTCCCATTCCATGGTTTTTCCCTATTTCAATTACATATATTGTTATTATCATTGTTATTATTATTATTATTATTATTTTTATTATTATTATTATTATTATTATTATTATTATTATTATTATTATTATTATTATTATTATTATTATTATTATTAATATTATTATTAATATTAATATTAAACTTATTAGCAATGCTGGTCAGTATTCTCATAAATTTATTAAGACATAATATATTATACAGACAATGATGATGCATTTCAACCAGTGCATATTGGTATTAGACAATAGATTATGCATACTTCTGATTTGTTTTTTTCCTGCATCTAATAAACCAACGAGTGACTTATGAGCTGTTGTGTTAGTGATTTGTCAATGTTATGATCGATACCAATATTCTGATAAATTTGTCATTTTATGGATGGAATATCTACACCCTTAGATCTGCTTTGTAAATGTCAACGATGACATCCTTATTAGATTAAATTTTAGATACGCTCAAGATGTATTTATAATGTCAAAAATTTAGAGTTACATTTTAGCATCTCATTATTTGTGGGCGGAGGGGGAGATATATATTATATACCTATTATATTAACTATGTTATATTATAACAGGGAGCTAATAACATTCCATGTAGCCTGTATTTCTATGATTGGGACAACATAATTTAGATGCAGACAATGAAAAACATATTTTACAAACATGTTAAGCTCCGGCCAATATCAAGTACGATCATCAGATCGAGTTTACTACGCATTGCTGAGTAAATGGTAGGCTACTGTCACAATTTGCTGAGTGAACAACGCTATTCCAACTTTTTAATCATAAACCCTGTTGAAGCTTGTGGGTTAGTTGAATGAAAATTGTATTAAACGGAAAGCAATGAAATTTACCGTCATTCAAAGTCACTTCTGGAAAAAATTGTATTCACAGACGGAAAGCAATGAAGTTTATCGTCATTCAAAATCACTTCTGGAAAAAAATTGTACTCACAGACGGAAAGCAAAAGTTCATTGTCATTCAAAGTCACTTAAGGAAGAAAATTGTTCTCACAGACGGGAAAGCAATGAAGTTTATCGTCATTCAAAGTCACTTAAGGAAAAAAATTGTTCCAACCCTAAAGATCTTGGGATGGTTTAAAGCCCACATTCAAAATCATGATTACTCCTAAAAAAATTGTATTCACAGACTTTGGGAAAGCAATGAAGTTGATCACATTCAAAATATACTTATAGAAAAAAATTATATTCACAGACGGAAAGTCTATGGATGAAGTTTTTGTCTTTTTCAATTTCACTTGAAGGAAAAAATTGTTCTTACAGACTAATAAATTGATTGACTGGAGACAAAGAATTAAACACAAGTAAAATTCAAAATTGTTTAGAATTTATTTGTCTTTTTTAGAATATATTTTTCTTTCTGATACAAAGTCACTTAAGGAAGTCAAAAATTTTTAACAACCCTAAACGATCTTGGGATGGTTTAAAGCCCACATGCAAAATATGATTACTCCTACTCCTAGTGGCATAGCAACAGAGCCTTTGGCGAGCAAAGAGTGATCACCTCAGAAATATATATATATATAGATTATGATTATATTCTAGAGGGCAGTCTATGGATGACAGGATTTTTATCTTTTTTTATTTCATTGATTTGTGAAAAACATTGTAATTATTAGACTAATAAATTGATTGACTGGAGACAAAGAATTAAACACAAGTAAAATATAAAAATTGTTTACGTAATTTATTTGTCTTTTTTTTAGAATATATTTTTCTTTAAACTGATACAGTAGTCATTAATGTACTATTGTCAAAAATAGTTTTAACAAGGATAAAGAAATCCTTTATTTCAAGAGATTACAGCCATGTTGATTACTTATACAAATGTGTTTACAGTTAATATTTACACAAATGTGACTGTATATGTATGAATATATATATATATATCTTATATATATATAATAGTCATCTTAATCAAATTAATATATATATATAATTCAACCCTTTAGTGTTTAAACTTAAAACAAGATATTTATAAATGGGTTCAAAGCATGTTTTCCGACACCGGTACATTCCAGAAATTTACTTTGCCTTGTCAAATGAACCATTTTACTCTTGAAATAATAATAAATTGTAATCAGATCAAGTGAAGTTTAATTTAAAAAGAATCCTGAGATATAATAAATTATTATGACATCATCGATTATGCGTTTGTGAGTGAATGGGAACATGTCTCTTGGTGTCTATTTGATTGTGGATCATGTTACTGGTACATTACATGCAAGCAAATGAAAATGTTGGCATAAGATTAATTTTCAATAAAGTTTTTTGCATTATTATATTTATATGTTTGAAAAATTTACTGTATTATTTATAATCAGGTTATGTGAATATTGAATACATACTTTGTGTGAATATAATTTCTGTCCATCTTAATCAAATTAATAGAATTATAAATAATTTAACCCTTTAGTGTTTAAACCGACAAAAAACGATCACGAAAGTTCAAAGCGACAAAAACCGACACCTGCCAATACAGGCCCACATTGTTCGCCGACAGAAATCAACAAGTGACACACCTTATTTTTATTAGCTCTAATTGGTCCCGTAAAAGATGGAAATGTTCTAAATTTAGAATAGAATACAAGATTAAAGGTCTTAATTCACGTGACCAACTGAAGATAATGGCGCGAAAGTGTAGACCAATCCGCATTCTTTTGTGAAGACCAGCTGGTAGGAAGTCAGAAAAATGTAAACGAACCGAGTTGCCACAGCGGAGAGAAAGTTGATAGTACAAAGCAAGATGGCCGCCACTTAATGTAACATCTTAATTTAGATCTAGGGTTAGGTACACATCTTAATTTAGATCTAGGTTAGGTAACATCATTTAGATCACCCATCTTAATTTAGATCTAGGTAAGGTACACATCTTAATTTAGAAAAAGGTAACAGATCTAGGTAAGGTACACATCTTAATTTAGATCTAGGTTAGGTACACATCTTAATTTAGATCTAGGTTAGGTACACATCTTGATTTAAGGTTAGGTACACATCTTAATTTAGATCTAGGTTAGGTACACATCTTAATTTAGATCTAGGTTAGGTACACACCTTGATTTAGATATAGATCTAGGTTAGGTACACATCTTAATTTAGATCTAGGTTAGGTACACATCTTGATTTAGATATAGGTTAGGTACACATCTTAATTTAGATCTAGGTTAGGTACACATCTTAATTTAGATCTAGGTTAGGTACACATCTTAATTTAGATCTAGGTTAGGTACACATCTTGATTTAGATATAGGTTAGGTACACATCTTAATTTAGATCTAGGTTAGGTACACATCTTGATTTAGATCTAGGTTAGGTACACATCTTAATTTAGATCTAGGTTAGGTACACATCTTGATTTAGATCTAGGTTAGGTACACATCTTGATTTAGATATAGGTTAGGTATACATCTTGATTTAGATCTAGGTTAGGTATACATCTTGATTTAGATCTAGGTTAGGTAAGCCACCTTAATTTAGATACTAGGTTAGGTACACATCTTGATTTAGATATAGGTTAGCTACACATCTTAATTTAGACATCATAGGTTAAAGTACACATCTTAATTTAGATCTAGGTTAGGTACACATCTTAATTTAGATCTAGGTTAGGTGCACAGCATAGCCTAATATTAGTCGCCAGCTTTCAGGCTACTGAAGGTTAAAACAGAAAAGTTCAAAGTTGCAAACGTTCAAAAATTAAAACAAAATGTTAAGAAATTAAAAATAAGTTTGGACAATACCGTTTGTTCGGCAAAAATCTGTGAATTCGGTGAGTATGTGTTTGACGAATGCGTGTTGGACTGTATTAACTATATATTTTTGAATTGTAGCTTATATTATGACTTGTCTTTGATTTGTGATCTGAATCCCAAAGAGGTTCAATCATTCTATGCAACAGATTTTATATTGCGTGTCATTAATACATAGTTTTATTTTTAAATAATGAAGTAACTTTACAGACTGCAAGTTGTCTAGTTCTTCTCTTTCCATCCAGGTATTACTTTTGAAGGGTTTTTTGAGGTCATGAGGTGTATATTGATATTGTTTGTATTCATAGAGTGGCTGTTGCATCATATTCTTTGATTTGGGATCTACATATTTCTAAAACAGCATTCCCGTTTACTTCTTCTCTGCTCTTGATTTTCTCACTCAGATCACATCAAATAAATTAAGTTTTTGTTTCAGTTTTGGTTGCAAGCATTTTGTCATGCAAGATATTGTTGTCACTGTGTTTATTTAATCTTAATGTTATATACTTATCATAAGGTGAAATCCATGTAGAAAAGAAAAGAGATAAAAGCAGACAGACAGACAGACAGACAGAGGGTGAACGGGAGAGACAGGAGGTGAAGAAGAGAGAGACAAATAGACAAAGACACAGAGAGTGGGAGAGATGGAGAGACAAAGGGGAGAGACAGACAAACAGACAGATAGAGACACAGAGTTAGAGGAGGGAGAGACAAAGCGGGAGAGAAAGAGGGACAGACAGACAGACAGGCTTTGTGATTGAGCACTGTTGACAATAGATCAAACCACACCATTTCAATCATTTGTTAAGCGAAGAAGAAGCAATTATAGCATCAGACAATGTTTTTGTGCATTTTTTGGACAAAGAAATCTGCAAACTTTACTCACTATATCAGATGTGTATCTGGATATCACAGAGATCAAAATAATTTTGTGCAAGAACGTGTAATTACAGTTGATTGATATTTTAAATGTTAAACTATTTTGTCATTGATCTCATATTTAGTTTTTCCCCCTAATACTTCTATTTTCATGTCAAGCAAACTGGTTAATTTATGAAATCATCACCTGAGTGACTACATGCAAATTTCATTTAATTAAAATCACATAGTACACATATATAATACAATGTAGCGGTTAGCTAACAGAAAAAAGTTGAAGACAATCATTTGGAATTTGTGTTTTTTTTATTTCGTTAGTTGTAACTACCGAAAGTTTTTTAAATCAGTGAAAAAATAGCACAACATTTAATGACGTCACAAGACACAACATAAAAGAGTTCATCATTAGTGTGATGCAGTGCGATGATTGCCACAATACCATTGGACTTCTTAATTACAATGTACCTGTTTGCATTGAGATTTGTTTTATCTGTATGCTTGGTATTTGTTCTTTACCCTGCCATTAGTCAAAGTGTTATTATATTATTTTTCTCCTACCGCATTTGCTTTACAAATGCTTGCATTTTGTATCTTAATATAATAGCTTTGACTTTTTTTTATAGAAATTATTAAATATAGCTCCATGCATATATAATATAAACAAAGAAGCAATGCTATTTGATAGCCCTACATCAATATTTCATTTAGGTTGGGTGGGGGGGGGTTCTTTCTCAGCATGTTTAAGTATAAGGATAAGGCACTGTATTTGACGCTAGACTTGTATTTGTAAAGAGACAAAATATAGGAGTGCCTTTTTTCGATCTTTCACTGCTTTCAGATTGAGGCTCAGTTCAGTGTATTTATGAATATTAAATTTTGCTCTGTATTCATTTTGAACTTAATCTGGGTCTAGAAAATAGTTCCAATATACTAATTATGTCATTTTGTCAAATGTATATTAATATATTTATACTTACCTCTACAGTATGAATCAATAGATTCTTGGCTTACAAAGCATTATAACATTATTAAATTATGATGAAGATTACGAAAATGAATCAAGCTACAGAAGCTTTGATTTTTCAACTGCATGCAATATACATTCCATTTTCATTCCTTTTTAATACGAATTGCAAAGTTAATTATTTAAATTGGTAAGGTACCGAAAGTGACAAATTGCAGTATACATTATACTTTTAAATGAGGGGTGGGGAGGGCAAGATCGATTCCCGACCCAGGCAAATTTGTATGGCCCTCATGTCGACCCAGCAGCAAAATGATTAGCTAGGTCTATTCAGACTCGGTGAAAGTAAAGTCAGCTTGGTAAGCAATGGAAGATGATCACACGTCATTTATGCCTAGAAGAATCAGAACTGATCTCCTGGTTACCGTAAACTCAACTCTGTGTGTGGGACTTTGTGTGTTTACAGTAAAAAGTAAATGGCTGGCGTTGAAATTGTAAATGGCTAACGTTTATATTTCTTCATCAAGGGACATAATTGTATCCCTGTCTATTTTGTATTCAACAATTGAAGGGGTCATTTCAATAGTGTGCCTAATTACATCATTTAGAGAGAAAAAATGCCAAAAACCATTAGATATTGGCACTGTTGGCTTTGGGAATTCTAAATTTCAAAACGGATGTAAACGTGATGTATTTTCATCATATCATATTATTCGCACTTTTCAGAAAGCATGATTTCCATTCGTTCCCTAGGATTGTCTCTCTGTCTCGTTTTTCACGAAAATAGACATAGGCACAAAATTGAGCTGACACCTTCAATTACAAGTGTAATGCTCACTGTCACACTCGCCAAGAATATAATGATATGGCAACTGAACATTTTTGCTGTATGCCTAGATAATAAAAAAGAACTACTCCTGATTACCCCCCCCCCCCCCCACACACCCCCACCTCATTCTTAGAGTTGAACATTGGGAGGGAGGGGGGGGGGGTAATGCTCAACTCTGAGAATGAGACTTACTTTACTTGTTTTACTCCATTCCAGTTCCAGCAATATTTACTCACTCCTAACTTTTTCCCGTGAAATCTTATGTTCTGTTAAAAAATATCGCATGATATAGTGCATAATGCAAAATAATGTCTAATTTCAAAACATTTCATTTGACTTAGTTTTTGTAGTTTCATTTGATTTAGATTTTTGTCAATAATTTTTCAAACCAGTTTTCACAAGATTGCATCTCATGTTATATTTCTCTCAATTTTGATGACAGCCATTTTTCTTCTTTTTTCTTTTCTTTTCTTTTTTTTTTTTTGGTCTACATTTCTGTACAATTGTGTGTTTAAATGCATTTCAAATGATCAAAAGCAATTAGTGAATTATTGAATGATAAATACATACACAAATTAGAAATATAATAAAATCTTTGATTTGTGAATTGAGAATTATGTTGTTGGTCTCTTCATCGTTTGAAGCTCGTGTTTGTTTATTGATTAAGAATGAATTTCAAGTGTAGATATTGCGTGTACGGCTTGTAAAGTTGTTATCACAACACACTGGTTCATAACATTAGGTTACTCAGCACTATCGTTCTAATTCTGTCGCTAGGAAAGATACGTCAACCTTGTTTTCATTTAATTCAGGTGTACATGAGTACCTGGCCATAGGCAGAGAAGGATTGTGTCAGTCTTAGTAGGAAACACCTTGCAGATAGTGAAGTTTGTACCCCAGGGGAGTGAGATTAGGGTGGGTTGAGATTAGGTGGGTTTTCAAGTGAACTGTGTAACTCCCCAGGGGTGAGATTAGGGTGGGTTTTCAAGTGAAGTGAACTGTGTATACTCCCCAGGGGTGAGATTGGTGGGTTTTCAAATTCTCCCCAGGGGTGAGATTAGGGTGGTTTTTTTGTATACTCCCCAGGGGGTGAGATTAGGGTGGGTTTTCAAGTGAAGTGAACTGTGTATACTCCCCAGGGGTGAGATTAGGTGGGTTTTCAAATGAAGTGAACTGTGGGTTTCAAAATACTCCCCAGTGGGTTGAGATTGAGGTGGGTTTTCAAATGAAATGAACTGTGTATACTCCCCAGTGGGTTGAGATTGAGGTGGGTTTTCAAATGAAATAAACTGTGTATACTCCCCCCCCAGGGGGTTGAGATTGGGGCGGATTTGAAATGGCTTGCTGGGCATAAGTGGAGTAAACGGCATTAAATAATATGAAAGCCCCATAGGAATAAAGACGAGACTAATACAAGAAAGAAAGAGGGGGCGTAGTTAGCTCGGTTAGTAACACGCTTTCTTTTCATTGGGAGGCGATGGATGCAAACGCAGAGGTCAAGGGTTCGATTCCCATGGTGGTCATAATTTGTTTCTGTCTATTCTTTGTATTTGTCTCGTCTTTGTTCCTATGGGGCTTCCATATTATCTAATGTGATTCCATCACTTTTGACATACCCCTTGCCTCACTGTTTGTCATTATCTACGTTGGAGGGTAAGTGGGGAGTCTGCACTTCTGTGGAGATATAGACTACAAATCCATATTTATACAGACTACAAATCCATCTTTATACAGGCTACAAATCCATCTTTATACAGACTACAAATCCTTCTTTATACAAACTGCAAATCCGTCTTTATACAAACTACAAACCAATCTTTATACAGACTACAAATCCGTCTTTATACAGGCTACAAATCCATCTTTATACAGACTACAAATCCATCTTTATACAGACTGCAAATCCATCTTTATAAAGACTACAAATCCATCTTTATACAGACTACAAATCCATCTTTATACAGACTGCAAATCCATCTTTGTACAAACTACAAACCCATCTTTATACAGACTACAAATCCATCTTTATACAGACTGCAAATCCATCTTTATACAGACTACAAATCCATCTTTAAACAAACTACAAATCCATATTTATACAAACTACAAATCCATCTTTATACAGACTACAAACCCATCTTTATACAAACTACAAATCCATCTTTATACAAACTACAAATCCATCTTTATACAGACTACAAATCCATCTTTATACAGACTACAAATCCATCTTTATGTAAAGACAGGTATGCCCGGAGACAATGGTGGATTGTGAGTTCTCCTTTGTTTTAAAAACTGTATGTCTCCTACTTTGACTGTGGTAAACTCAGGCACCACTGTATCGAGTACGGGTCATATTAAGTGCGGTTAGAAGATCGAATCAGTATTCGAGTTTTTGTTGTTGTAATGACCGAAAATCGAAAAGTTGGATCTTGTAAAACTAAGAAAGATTTCTTGATCGCAGGCAAACAATCTTTCTGCAATCAATTAAAAAATACTCATTTGATCCAATAGTTCATTCGCTAAGAGCCTAAAGCAGACTATTTGAAACCTACGTACATGCGAAGTATGTAATGGTTCCTGAGTTTATAGCCTCGATTCAGAATAAGTAACTGGCCAATAAGTCTGAGGTACGAGTGGTTGAAGGGGTATTTCTAAATTAGCCTTTGGTAGGAATACGCTTCTGACAGGGTGGCGGGCTAAATTATGGCCTGCTCTTTTACATGCGCAAAGGCAAATGGGACCTCCCATATTATCGTCCATCTCCGATAGGACTAAACACTCATGGTATCCAGTCTACCACGGAATAAGGGAGCAGAAGAAACCCGAAAAACGGATTATAAATTCAAGTCTGCAGGAATTTGAACCCACGACCTTTGGCTCGAACTGGATAGGCGAGTGGCGTACCTACAGAGCTATAGGCTACTTGGTATCTTTACTGTGTAACTGTAATCCCGAACATGGTTGCAATGCAAAATTAAAAATGACAAATCACCTGTTATTAACTTTAGAGACTTGATTACAAGTGTAATTACATGTACCGGTAGTTAGGGCAATGTACAGTACCTGGTACAACACAGGTAACCCCATCTAAGCTGTTATTAACATTATAGACTTGATTACAAGTGTAATTACATGTACCGGTAGTTAAGGCAATGTACAGTACCTGGTACAATACAGACAACCCCATCTAAGCTGTTATTAACATTATAGACTTGATTACAAGTGTAATTACATGTACCGGTAGTTAAAGCAATGTACAGTACCTGGTACAATACAGGCAACCCCATCTAAGCTGTTATTAACATTATAGACTTGATAAGAAGTGTAATTACATGTACCGGTAGTTAAGGCAATGTACAGTACCTGGTACAACACAGGCAACCCCATCTAAGCTGTTAACATTATAGACTTGATTAGAAGTGTAATTACATGTACCGGTAGTTAAGGCAATGTACAGTACCTGGTACAATACAGACAACCCCATCTAAGCTGTTATTAACATTATAGACTTGATTACAAGTGTAATTACATGTACCGGTAGTTAAGGCAATGTACAGTACCTGGTACAATACAGGTAACCCCATCTAAGCTGTTATTAACATTATAGACTTGATTACAAGTGTAATTACATGTACCGGTAGTTAAGGCAATGTACAGTACCTGGTACAATACAGACAACCCCATCTAAGCTGTTATTAACATTATAGACTTGATTACAAGTGTAATTACATGTACCGGTAGTTAAGGCAATATACAGTACCTGGTACAACACAGGCAACCCCATCTAAGCTGTTATTAACATTATAGACTTGATTACAAGTGTAATTACATGTACCGGTAGTTAAGGCAATGTACAGTACCTGGTACAATACAGACAACCCCATCTAAGCTGTTATTAACATTATAGACTTGATTACAAGTGTAATTACATGTACCGGTAGTTAAGGCAATGTACAGTACCTGGTACAACACAGGCAACCCCATCTAAGCTGTTATTAACATTATAGACTTGATTACAAGTGTAATTACATGTACCGGTAGTTAAGGCAATATACAGTACCTGGTACAACACAAGTAATAAAGGGTTTTGGAATATCCTGCACGTCCCTTCGCTCCACTTCGTTCCTCTTCGGCCCCGCGTAGAGGATATTCAAAACCTAACAAACACGTTAATTTAAGACCTTTTCACTTAATGCTAAAAATATTTCTCGGAGGATCCTGCTATAGGTAAAATATGCGCTTAGTAATGATACGAACAATAGTGTACCCAGATAAAGAAAATTAAGAGCCGCCGAAGCTTTTACGCTTCAATGATTTCACTCCTTGAGAAAATACGCGAAGCGTAAACCCCCTGCATTGTTCGGTTCTTTCGAACTCTTCTCTATTCAGTGTTATTGATTGTTTGAATGGCACAGAAAATAATATTTCCAGAAGAAAAATTGTCTGGCGAAAAAAAAAATCAACATTCCTTTCGCATACCTTTTCCGTTCCAGTTCACTTCTTCTACGGTTGTTCCGGTCTTGATTTCAACGACTTAAGGAATACAGTTTAATTAGTGTATGCTGTATATTAATGAATGAATAAATTCTCTTTTTAAAAAATATTATGATGTAAGGGATATAATCCAATGAATTGAAAAAGTTTTTTTCCTTATAAAATGGAGACTAATCTAGATTGGGAAAAGCAATCAACTAGAAGTAACTCACCAATATTACCGAAATCAATCAGAGGTTGAATTGCTAGTAAATCAGAGTGTGGAAAAACAAATTTAATATTACATCTATTGTTAAACCCTAATCTATTAGATTATGACAAATTAACAGTTTATGGGAAGTCTTTATTTCAAACAAAACATAAGATAATGAAATGTGGGTTTGATAATAATTTAGATAAGGAGGTAATATTCAATATTTTAATAATAGAAAGAGTATTTTTTAAAATTCTCCTTAATAAGTAATAAAAGAAATAGGAAAAACAAAGCCATCAAAAAATCTAATCAATTGCGGATACTTTGAATTTTGTAATAAAAAATTGATCCAAAAAATTTAAAATCAAGTGTATAATAAATCTAATGACATTTGATGACGTGTTGTTAGAAAAACAAAAAAGTGTAATGATATTATACACGTGGTAGACATTCAAATACTGATTGTTTTTATTTGTCTCAAAATTATTTTATATATTTCAAAAGCAGACTATTCGAGAAAATAGTAATTTTATATGTTTATTCAAACAAGATAATAAAAATGTACAACATACACATCTCCCAAAGAAAATCATCAAATTATAGTTAGTAAAAATAAATCTGTCTTTACTACAAGCTTTAATCCTCCATTACAACTTAATCCAAATAGACAATACGAGATCGCACTCGTGGATTTGGAGAGTTGCTACAGCTTCCTAAACATTTCATCTTATAATAATGTAATAGAATACACAATAAAGGATAAAACAAAAGAACTTATTATTCCTGTTGGGTCGTATGAATTAAGCGGCTTGAATAAAGAGATAGAAAGACAGTTACAAAAGAATTGCGATAAAGACGCATTTCAATTCATTGCCAATCTATATAGTTTTAAATCTATATTAGATTTAAAAAAGGATATAAAGTTAAATTTACACATAATAATAGCATCAAAAATGTTTAGGATTTACTAAAGACGATTATAAAGCAGGAATGCACGAATCAGAAAATATCGTAAACATCCTAGCTATAAATAGTATTTTCATTCACTTTAATATCACTAATGGTTCAATTGTAAGTGATTCACAATCCCCGGTTATATATTCTTTTTTTCCTCAAGTTTCTCCAAGTTAAAAAAACATCCAGAGTCCCACCAATCCTTTATATCTACCAGTAACATTAAATGACATAAAAGATTTCAACGTATAGATTACAGATCAAAATCATATGCCATTAGATTTAAGAGATAAAGAAGTAACTATTATATTTCATTTACGTGAGAATAATTATCCAGGCAGTGGACAGGTAAGCACCTGTACGGGGATTACGCAGTCCCGCCCTCCACGAGTCTCCTGCTGCCTTACAGGCGGGTTTTGTTTGACCAAAGGCTAATGGGAGTTAACCCTGACAGAAAATAACAACCTGAGGCCTTGCGGGCTGGTTTTGAGCAACCAAAGGTTAAGGGAGTTAACCCTGACATAAAATAACAAGGCCCGGTAGGGGGGGGCCTCAAGGTGGCAGCCCCACCATCTGCCAAGGTTACAGTGGGCAAATCCCCTGCTTATCCAAAACCAAAATGATTCAAAGAAATATATACAAAGATATACCCGGCTTGAACTTTCGAAGACGACTCTGGAAAAGAACACGGACTGTGGTTTTTGTAAAATGGAATGTTAGGGCAATTAATGAAAAAGAGTAAGAATTAGCTGAAGAAATAGAAATTTTCAAAGTAGGCACTTTGGCTATTACAGAAACAAAGAAAAAAGGACAAGGAATAGAAAATGTAGGAACAAATCATACTTTAATCTTCTCAGGAGTAGATGTTAAAGATAGAGCTAGAGCAGGAGTAGGCCTCCTAATGCATAAAAGGCTACTAGAAAGTTGGAAATTTATAAGTCCACGGCTATTAGACGTAAATATTAAACTAAAAGGACGAGAACATAAATTATTAATAGCTTATGGACCAAACGAAGATGCCGCCAAAGAAGAAAAAGATATCTTCGAAAATGATTTACAAATAGCTGCAGAGAATCTCAAACCCAAACAGGAATTAATGGTTTTAGAGCAGGCAACAATGTAGAAACATCAGGAGGAGTAATAGGTAAAGAAGGAGAGACAACAACTTCTCTAAATGGAGAGAGGCTAATACATTTTTGCCTTAAGAATAACATGAAAATAGCTAACACATTTTTCCTCATAAAGAATCCACAAATATACAACAGTAAATGAAGACAGATGTGAAAAATCAATCATAGACTACATAATAGTTAGCAGCTCCCTTTTTTACAGTACAATGGCTGCAAGAGTAAACTGAAGTATTTAGTGATCATCATCTAGTTATAGCCAAAATGAGATTATTAACTGAAGAAAACAAACAGAAAAGGAAAGAGAGGAAAGCTCCTAAACTCAAAATAGAAGAACTAATTAAACCAATAGTAAAATAAGTATACCAATCGAAGATAAAAAGATATATCAGTGAAAGGCAGATGGATCTGAAGGAGAGCACAAAGCCAAAGAGGAAATTAGGAAAGCAAAACAGGAACAGTGGGAAGAGTTTGGACAAAGACTTCAAGAAGGCTATCAAGGAAATCAAAAGCTGTTCTGGGGAGCAATGAAGAGCATAAGAAAGACCAAAACATGTCCAATACGACAAATTAAGAACGTCAAATGAGAAATAAGGAAAGGAGACAGCAAAATCATGGAAACGTGGAGAAAGTATTTTCAACAATTACATAATTCCTCCAGAGCATATGAAACAAGGAATACAAATAACGTTTTAAGAGTAACAAGTAATCGAGATGAGACAGCTGAAGATGTAGATATCTCAATGGAAAAACTCCAAACAGCTATAAGAAAAATGAAATTGGGAAAAGCCCCAGGAGAAGATCAAGTTTATCCAGAAATGATTAAAAACCAAGGGAGAGAGGCAGACAAACTACCACATGTAATATGCCAACAAGCATGGAATTCCAAACAGGTGCCAGACGACTGGAATAAGGGAACAGTAATACCAATACACAAGAAAGGATCAACTATGGAATGCCCAAACTATGGAGGGATATCACCACTTAGCGTACCAGGAAAAGTGTATGCTAGGATTCTGCAAATGAGACTAAGGAAGAGAGTAGAGGATCAGATTGAAGAACGTCAGAGTGGATTTAGACCAGGAAGAAGTGTACAAGACCACATATTTACAATTAGACAAACAATAGAAGAATTCCTAGGGAGAAACTTGACTTGCACCTGTGTTTTATTGACTTAGAAAAGGCATTTGACACCGTGAAGAGGGACGAACTATGGCATTCCTTAAAAGAACACAACGTAGAGCAAAATCTAATAGAAGCCAATGAAAGTTTTTACAATAAACCAACATGTGCAGTGAGAGTAGCTGGAAACATATCTGCAGAATTTGATGTAGATATAGGAGTAAGACAGGGTTGTGTCCTAATTTCTCTTTTGTTTATCACATTTATGGATTCAGTCGCAAAGGCATCCTCAAAAGGAAGAAATGTATGTATGTGGAAGCTCAAACCAGTAAATGTATCAATGCTTTCATTTACTGATGATTTAGTTCTGTTTGGAAAATCAGAAAGAGACCTCCAGTCAAATATCAACATAATGAATAATGAATTAAATAAAAGAGGAATGAGAAAGAAAACCAAAACAATGCTAGTAACTGGAGAAGCTAAAACACAAAATCTTCAATTAGGAAGGAGACTTTAGAACAAGTTCAAAGCTACAATTACTTAGAAGTAATGATTAACTCAGGAGGAAAACTAAGAGAAGAAATCAGCCAGAGAATACCTGGACCTTAGACAGACAGTAGAGTACACAGTACCTGGACCTTAGACAGGAATACAGTAGAGTACAGGCAGCCGAAATGAAATATCTAAGAAGAGTATGAGGAAAACTAAAAGAGACAAAATCAGAAATACAACAATTAGAGATCAAACCAAAGCAGATAGCATTAAAACTAAGATAGAAAGGAATCAACTGAGATGGTTTGGGCATGTTCACAGAATGAATGACAATAGAATAGCTAAATCAGTATACAATGCTAAAACTCAATGTAAAAGACCAAAAGGCAGACCTCGGAGAAAGTGGGAAGAAGATATAGAAGAGGCATTAACGCAAAGAAATTTAATTTTCACGGAAGGAAACAGAAAATGTCGGAATAGGGCATCCTGGAGAAAGATGATTTCGTGCATCTACAACCCATACACGGAAAGGTAGAATGTGAGCTGATAAAGAAAGAAAGAAAGAGAAGTAACTATTAGATTTTATTTGCTTGAGAAATAAGTTAGTGGTGATCTGTTAATTTTTTATATATGAAAATGAACGCAGATAAATTTGGTGTATTAAAAACTAAAAGTAAAAGCGATGATAAAATAAATATACTTGATAATGAGTTAGGACAACAAATGTTGTCAAACTGGAGACATGGAACAAAGAATAATTGAAAAATTAGATCATAATAAAAAAGAACTGAGACGTAGAATAAATATTGGTTTGAATGTCTTAATGACACCTTAGAAAAAACTTTTGATGAACCTATTAATGGTGAAAATTGTAAAATAGCGTTAGTTTCGTTCGAAGCTGGGCGAATGCTAAATGTTTCTGAAGACAATAATGTTATTGAATATCGCATATTAATCGAAGACAGTATCTTTTCTTTTGAACGAGAGTGGCATGAATTTAAAATCAACCGGGGTTTTTCGATGTGAAAACCCTACAAAAGGGGTTTACTAATATAAAGGTTCCAAAAGAAGTAATAGAAACGATAGGCCTGGTGGGGTGAAGAGAATAAGAAGAGAACCCCTTCCTGAAAAAAATATGGCATGTTGAACTATAAAAAAATAATAAAACTTTAATAAGTACGTATTCTTATATAAGAATGTGGTTTTCACATCCTAAATCTATTGGAAAGTTACTTGGATTTAGTTCTACAAAAGAATATGGAAGTGATGATACATTTAAAACATATACATCAGAAAATGAAATAGATTTATCATTTAATAACCCCATAAAAATATTCATGTTAATTATATGAAAAATAACTATTTTAATGATTGAGAATCTCCTGTTATTTATTCCTTTTTCACAGAGATTGTAAAGTAAATGAGAAGCCGAATAAACTGATCTATATCACCCAATAAAAAGAAAATTTTAAACATTTCAAAGTTCAAATAAAAGATAAGGATAATACTGATATTAGTCTAGAAAAGTGTTATCTTAAATTTCATATAAGAAAATAGCCCCTTAAAAATGTCTACAAAATATATTAAACAAAGGTTGGATATCTCTGAAGGATAGAAAGAAAAGATTAAACTTGCTATGAAAAACAAAGAGTCGGCTGCTATTAGAATCTCAGATGTTGGTGATGATTTAATTGCACTTACTAATACACAAATTGAACAAATAAATAATGCGTTTGTGAATGGAAAAAGAGTTAATATTAAACTTAGTAAAGCACAGTTACAGTATAACAAAATAAAGTAGAAGGAGGATTTCTTGGTGCATTAACTAGCTTATTGTTGTTTTCGCTAAAGATACGTACGAACGGCTCTTCTTTGTGTACGTCAAAACCATTTTTAATCTCCTTCATCACGCTCTTCTTCTCGGCTCAACATGGCGGACGTGTTTGGAGATTTGAGTTTGTTCTCGGAATTTGATAGGGAGCGAGAGGCAGAGGGAGTTTTATCAGATATGACGAAGACTCTGCACGGTCGAGAATCATTTTTGAAGGCTTTGCATCTGATGGTGACTCGGACTCTGACCATGAAGATAATGAGACCGTCGTGCCGGCTAAAGAAAATGCCAAGGAAAACCGCAATATCGAACTCGAAAGTGAAACCACGAAGACATCTGAAGAAGAAGAAATATCCTCCAACGGAAGTTCTAAGTCGAAATCTGAGCCGGCTTCTGCAAAAACTGACAAAGAATTGGCCTGGCTTAATGATCAGCTTTATGCTGATGCAGAAGAAGAAGTAAAAGGATCTAATGTCAACATCAATCAACTAATGTTTGATAGTATCCTTTTCTGAAATTTCTTAGTTTCATCATTATTGATAATCATGAATGACATGATGCTATTGATACATATACATGATGATAAACAAAACATTGATAGTCATGGTTTCAGATTCATTCTATATGATAAGAATAATTATAATATTTATAGTATAGATTCTGGAAATCTGGATCTAGCTCTGAACCTAATTTTAATCTAGATCTATATTATTTAAATGTAATATCTTGAAGGAACGTAGTTACCACATAATTACATAGCCCGTCCCCAACCACAAATTATATAGATATAAATGCACGCAATCTCATCGCTAAGTCAGACTCAGTGAAACCAACAGGTTTTTCCTATCCTAGATCTCGATCTATATAAATTAGAACCCCTCTAAATGCCCGTTTCAAAACCCAAGAATCCCCCGCCTCCAATGCCCGGTCTCCTAGTTCTCAATAAGATGTGAAGTCGTGCAACCTGGGCGTATAATCTCCAAATTATCATAGATAAAATAGATCTATGTCTGTAACATTTATACTTTATTAAAAATTCTTTTTTAATTCTAAAATAATGTAAACCCATACAGCTAATGTAGCTAAATTATACCCGTGAGCCTTGGAATTTGAACCAGTGCCTTGTATTACCATCCGTTATGCAGTAATATTGTATTGTTATGCCAAGAGACCTAGATCACTATATTTAATGTAACATATTATCCAAGAAGAGCGCCGGACCCTTTATCTAGGGTGTATTATGATTGGCCGCCATCATTGGCGACAGGAAGCGCACATGGCCGTAAGAGTAATCAAAAAACATTTAGGGTCAGATACCTAGGCTTCTCGACGCAATATTGAATGGAAATTTCCGACCATGAGGTCTTCCTTATTTTTTGTGTCTTTTACAATCATGGTTCATGACGTAGTTTGACCTTTGAGTTCATAGTTAAACAACAGCAAGTGAGATCTTTGAACAATTTATTTCAAGGTCGTAGTTTTTCTGGTAGCCTCGTTCACAAAAAAAAATATTCACAAAACACACAAATTCATCAAAAGTGACGCTTTCCAAATGTTAAGAAGCACAATTAGCCTGGAAAGTTAGATGCATTTTTGTGGCATATATCGCTGATCTATTGTTTAATCCTTAGTTTAAATTTCTCTTGTTGCAATAACATCTCAATATGAATTCCTTATTCTGTCAACTTATAGAAAATACATGTTTTATAGGTCTTTTATCATCTGTTTAAACGTGAAATCATTCTTCAAACTAAGTCTACTTGCTCACATTCATGTTTTCATGCAAATGGCTGGGGCAACCCCTCACTGTAAGAAGGTCAGTTCTGGTAACACCGCGAGCTCTACTTGGGTTAAAAGATGACCCGTCTTCCTTCTCAGCTCCACCCACTGTACTGTAGTCTTTATCCCATTGGATTACTGGTTTGTCACTAGGCAATTAGAATTGAACAGTGTTCCAGACCCTGCCCATGGCTCTTCCCTCGAGCGGTTACTGTACCATAATCAGGACCCTGCCATTGTGTTGACGTCTTATCACCATTCCTGACACACACCCCTACCCAAACTTAAACCCTCATCTGAGCCAAGCATAGAATGTAGAACTAGTTGATAGAGATGTTAAAATAATGGCAAGGTCTCGACTATAAAAACTCCTCCTTTTTCTTATTTATTGTGGCCAACACACTTGCTAGGTCAGGACTAGAATCTAGATTTTAATCTAACATAAAAATCCATCCTCAAAGGTACACACGTCAACCTTTGCCCAAAATGCACGCTAAGCCCATGTACAGGCTTTTTTTAAAGTTTGCTCTCAACTACCGTGCACTTGGGCGGCTACTATTTTTATTTTGAGACTTAAAATTTCACCTTACAAAATAGGATAAAGATGTTTTTATGTCAATTCATTCACACTGACATAATTTTTAAGATTGTCTTGAAGGATTGTTTCAGATTAAATGTGCTAGAACTAGGAGCTTCGATTTATGCAGTTGACTTTTCTTTTTTCGCTATCTTAACATTAATATTGCCTTCGTGTTATATTTATGCACTGTTGTTTCACATAAATTTTTAATTCTATAATTTTACCTTATTTGAAAGATACGTGTCATGCAAATGTTTTTAATTGATTTCTTAACTGCCTGTCAGAAAATAAATATGAGCGGTATGGTAAAATTCTGGACTCTACAAGGTGAGTGACTTTGTTGGAAGATTTTCCATTTCAATATTTTGTGCTGTTAGCATCATAGTTTTATCATTACAGTGTATTTCATTGAGGATGAATTCAATATATCTTATCAGCAATGTAGGTTTTTTAGATCATAGTGAATGAATGTGAGAAGACTAAATACATAGATCTTGACAATTTTGTAGTAATTTCAGTTTTAAAATAATCTTCTAAATAAGATCTGAACTCCAGCTCTCTGCAAGTATGTTATCAATAATCATGGAAACATATTAAATAAAAACACGCTAGAACGTTCATCCCCTAATTTTAGTCAAACAGGAGACAAGTCTCAAATTACAGTAATAAAGTTGTACCTTTGATCAGTTATTCTAAGTTTATTCGCTATTAACTGATTCTAGTGTAAATAAAAACAATTTTTATGAAAATTTGTCAAATTGGAACAGCACTGCTCCGCGGAAATGGTTCCAATTAAGCGGTGTTCCCATTAAGTGGCATCCGTGGAAGGATCTTATAGAGTATTATACATGTGTACATTATTATGATAAATAGTGTCTGTACAGATATGTTCATTTCTTCTCTATACATAGTATTGAAAAATAGCTCAATCTAACCTGGCTGTGTTTCAAAAATCTATAATTGACACACCCGGGCCAAATTGGACTGGGGGTTTTTTTTTGGCATCCCTTGCCTTGGCATGGATAAAGATTATATAACTTTGTTTAGCATATTGAGTGCCAATTGCCGATCTATTGATGTTGCCGATGTATCACTTATGGGCATTTCCTCACAATAGTGTGAAGCGGAACGCAGATGACAATAATCACCTCCTGGCCGGGACACTAGTGTGACACATATTTTTACCCCCAAACTAGTACTTTGCATCTGGGTAGAGTGGGGGAAATGCGTGGTAAGTCTCTTTCCCAAGGAACACAACGTCTGCCCTGGCATTGTTAGGGTTCCAACTCGGGACCTCATGATCCCCAGTCTAACCTCTCGATCACCGATGCCACCATTACTCTACAAAACTAAACTTGAGAGCAAAGGCCCACAACTGATATATCGGTATTGGGCATAGAACGACGTAGCGGATGCACAGATAGATTCGCAATTGGCACTTGAAGGGTTAATTTTTCTTGTCTATGATTTGTTGTCTGAAAGGTTTGTTCCGGATGAAGACAGTCCGCCAGTGCAGGTTTTGTTTCACAACTCTTCCTTTGCCCGCAAGTATAGGCAGCAGATAGAGCAATTTATCAAGAGCTTGCTGTGGGAATTTTCAAATACTGGTAGTCAGGACACTAATCAGGAAGTGGCTGTAAAGGTAAGGTCACTCTAATACAATCCAGATTCGAAACATGATGATGATACTTTACTTCTTGTTTACCCCTCTTGTTTGTCATAGCAATTACTAATGGCTGGTATCTGTATATAGAGCAAAATTGTTGTATCTCCTCATTGATTAAAAATTAGATGATCGGTGTAATAATTAAATGATGAAAGTCAAATCAAATCTTTGTAACAAATTGTTGCCTGTTCGACAAATCAAAACAAGAATTACTGTATATCACCGTGTATAGGACACAACTTTTTTTAACTTAAAAAACCCATAGATGCAAAGTCTACCTGCGTCTTATCTGTGGTGTACACAACCATGCTGTGTACATAGTTACTTTACATTACACAGGGTGTCCAGCAAAGTCGGGATTTTTCATACTCAGGTCTGAAATGGTCTGAAATTGATGTCTTGGGTAGGAAAACAAGTAGGAAATGGGGCTCAGGTACATGCATCAGGGAAATCCTTGAAATCGAAAAAAAATGTTTCCTCGGTCGAGAAAATACCAGTGGAAATGTGGAAATGATGTATTGAGGGCGAACATCAGGGAAAATCAGAGAAATCGAAGTAGACATGAACAATTATCGGCACCGCGAAATGAGGAAAATGTGGACGATGAATGGTTATTTTGTCATCCATTGTCGGCCATGCATGCTTTGCTGTTTGGCGATTCTTTCATGTTGAAACTAAACGATTCCGATACCTTCTTTAAAATTGTAAAGTTTGCCCGGGGAATTAGTATCGGATTTCGATACAAAGCTTTCAATACTTTTTTTAGTTTTAGCGCCTATATACAATACCATGAACTGCTTATCTACGGCCCTGCCTCCTTTCTTCAATTTAACTTTTACTCTGGAGAGATTAAGAATGCCGTGTGTGTTAAAAAGCTGATCGCGCACGTTGTATGGTTCTTGTCAAATGGAGAGAGACCAAGGGTAATATGTATATTTTAAGTCCGATCACGCATGTGTGTGTGTAAGAAGACTAGACAGAATGTTTGTATATGTGTTTAATGCGACCAATCGCGCTTGGGTGTGTATTAATATTAGAGAGAGTATATATGGAGAGTCTGGAGTTTATGGATGACCGAAAGGCAAATGCAAGTGTTTAGTAAGGATAAAGGGGTTGGATGATCGAAGGGATATTATGCACGCACGGCCTGATAGCAGAATAGAGGTGGGGGAGGGGAGAGCGGGAAGAAAGTCGATGTTAAAATATATGATGGCAAAATAAGAGGCGACTGAGTCTGACATACGGTATCGGAAGAGAAAGAGAAATAACAAATGTCTTCCACTACAGCGTAGACATGGGTGGGAAAGGGTAGAACTGGGAAGAAGGCAATCATGTATACAGTAATACTAGATTCAGATCTAGATCTAGATTCCGATTTTCTTTTGAAGAAGAAAGAAAGAGGGGTGGGGTGATTGCTATAATGGAGATTTTTACTAGTGGAGGAAGTGGGTAGATGTTTTATGATGCAGTCAATTAAAAACTAGATCTAGTTTGAAGTTTTTGATTCTGAGAAAGAAAGAGAGACTGACGGGGGGGGGGGGGGGGGTGTTGGTTAAAAAGTAGAACAGAGGAAGATTTATAATTGGCAGAGTTCAATCAAGTTATAGAAAAAGCCTTCCAAACCTCATTTTCTCCTTAATAGACTGAGTAAGTATTTGTGTTTTGGATATTGTCACTCTTGTGTTTGATTTATTTTTCGAAAGGAGATTTTAAAAATTCATTTTTGCACTGTTTGAATGTTTTGTGAAATGATAGAGGTAGATCTATCACTACTAAATCTATCAGCTATCAGAATTATTTTTTTTCAGAAATATGTGGGGAAATGCTGGAATTAAGTGAAATATTATTAATCCAAGTGAAACATTAAAGACATGTGTGATCACTTTTCATTTCATTAAGATGCACTAGAAAGTCATTCACTTATGATTTGAATAAAAACAAATGCATTGAAATTGGAAATATTTACGCTGTTCTCCGCTTCTAGCGTCGGGGGAGTATTTCATTTCCTAGGTAGGATTTTTTGTGTTGAGGTAGGAAATATTCAGTTGACTTTGTGCTGGACACCCTGATTACATCATCTCGTATAGGACGCAATTTATTGGCTGTTATTTTCTGTTTATACCTGTGATACAATGGGGGGGGGTAAAAATATTTTTTCATGGAGGTCATTTATTATGGAAAACAGCTTTTTTCCTCTTAATTCACCCTGAAATCACCACATACGGTAGGGGGGGGTTAAATATCAATCAATCAGCTGACTCATACACATTTCTAGCTTGTGACTGTGACATTTTATTTTTTGTCTTTGTTTTTGTTTGCTTGGGTTTGGTTTTTTTGGTATGGCTGAACTGACGGTCTTATGAAAAACTTTTTTTAAACCGTCTTAACGACCTATCACAATGACATGTCAATTTTCTTTGTTTATTTCCTTTTAGCCTGGAGCTCCAAGTTGTGTGGACATCAATAGCAAACTGACATCTGAACAAAGGCATGAAAGAATGCGCCAAAGACATGCTGTAGGTGTCTTTGCCAGAATAGACCACGTTTGCCCACTAACCACTTACGAACATGTTATATAATTATATTGTGGTGCTGATTACATATTATGTTGATTGTAGTCTCACAATCATGATCATAATCTTTGTAGAAAAATTTGAGGCAAAGCAATCTATTTCAAGCAAATTTGTGATATTTTAGTCAAAGACCTAGATGGGAAAATGACCACAGTCTAACTTGAGATGTTTGACCGATTTATGTATTCTAACAATATAGGGGGACTCTGTGGTCCAGAGGCAAGGTGTCGGCCTCTCAACCAAAAGGTAGTGGATTTGAGCCCCGCCAATGGTTGAAAGATTTTGTTTTAGCAAAATCTACCCCCTGGTCCAGGTAGGTGGATCGACACCTAGTCCCATCGGAGACAAACCGTAAAAAGGAGGTCCCAAGTGCGGATCAAAACACTCTGTGCACACTAAAGATCCCTTGGCTGTTTACAACGCCGTCCAGGCAAAATTAAAAGTCCTACCAAAAATCCCAAAATCACCTTAGTTGTGGATGTGGGTAAATCAAATCAGATATAAAAAAACTTAATGAAATAGTTAAATTCAAAATTTGCTCAAAAGAAGCAAGTGAAGCCTCTCTCCATTGAAACGGGTTGTTTTATTTATTATCTGTTTTCATGTCACACTGGAGGACTTAAGGAAATCAATTTTCTCAGTTTCGTGGATATATGGTCATTTTCCTTTCTTGGTCTTCATGTATCGTAGCTGTCAACCATTACATAAAAAAAACATTTGGTACGATTGTTTGGCTTTGAGTCATCAAGTCTGTATTTATGTTGAAAAGTGTATATGCAGGTTAACTGTAATATTTTTTTGCCTTAAATATACCTTAAATTAACGGCAAAGACCCTGAGAGATTTGGGTAAAAGTCCGGAGACTCCATTCTGAGTCCACCAGAAATATCAGCGATGGACGGACTTAAAGAAATTTTTGTTGTTGTGTACCTTCAGGTTAAGTTATCAATATTTTTTGGGAATGTTGTGAGGCATTGTCAGGTAAGAATTAGTTTGGGGTCGGAGTCTGTTTTTAGATTTGAAAAGGGTTGGCAACTGTGTTGTATAATTTGACTTTGGCCGTGACCCAGATAATTGAGGGAGATTTTTTTATAGATAAAATGATGGTGCAGCGTCATACTGCTGGCCAGGCAAGCTAAAGGCCAAAGGTTGAAACCCGAAAGGTGGCTACTACACATAAAACATATTCTCTAAGACTTTTAAAAGCCCATTTTTTAATCCAAGTTTGGCAGGAATGAGAATAATATTGTGTCAGAAGTTTTCAAGAGAAGATAGAAGTTGGTAGGCTCTGCTTAGAATGAAAAGTACGAGACACCCAGCCATAGCCTTGGCATTGACACCTCGGGGTCAAAGGACAAGAAGACCAACAGGAACTTGGCGAAGGACAGTATTAGAAGAGTTAAAGGCAACAGGAAAAATGTGGAACGAAATCAGACGAATGGCCCAGGACAGAGTTGAAGGGAGACATTTTGTTGGCGCCCTATGCTCCTCCAAGGAGCCATGAGAAAGAGTGAGAGCGAGAGTAGAGTTTGTCAGGACCTGTCACCTACTCCTGTAATCGAGAGATATAACATTTTTTTCATACTCATGTTAACATAATTTGTTGACATTTAAGATCACTGGGTGGTTGTACAATTTGATCTCTTCTTCCTCACACACACACACACACCCCCCCCCACCCCCAACACTGTGCCATCATCATTTTTCATGAAGGAGAAAAATTTTGAATGTTTTAAAAATCAACATAGAAAAAAAAGAATCTAATAATGATAGGGCTTTTGTTTGGATATTTTTCTTCTATTGTTTTTTGCTCTTTTTAATGTCAATATTTTATCTTTGCATTGATTTGTGTGCAGTAGTGAGACTTATGAACTAATTTGTCAAAAGTGATGAATAACATTTAAACTTAGCTTCTTTCTTTTTACTTTTCAGCTGATTGGGTCATGCCAGTTTCACAACAAATTCCTCGTAGATTTTCTAGGATGGCCATTTTCTGTTGGAGAGCCAACACGCTGCAACGAGAACTGGGAAGTTCCTCTGTATCCTTTTCATTGATTTTGTTGATCAATATTCTTTTTTTTGGTGTTTTTTTTTTATTTAGTTTGCGCGGGTGTTTGGGAAGTGGACATTTGTTTGTGGTTTTTAGTTGGTTTTTTTATGAATGTGTCATAGTCATAGAAGAAGCAGTTGATTGTTTAAGTAAATAAGAAATTATCTAATTTTCAGCATGGTGCCATCTGTGGCCTAGTGATCAGGTTGCCGGACTGGGGATCATGAGGTCCCAGGTTTGAATCCTAGCAAAGCTAGTTCCGGCGCTGTGTTCCAACGCTTAAGACGCATCTCCCCCACTCAACCAGGTACAAATGAGTGACCCGGAACCTCATGATCCCCAGTCCAGCAGCCTAACCACTGGGCCATCAAAGCCATGTTTAGAAAAGCAGTTTCCTTAACCTTTGTCTCCCAGCTACGGTCAAGTGTTCAATGAAGTTTATGCAGATCCCAGCAATAAAGGAAAGTCACAACAAAAGAAAAGGTGAGGGAACTTGATCTACCATCCATGCTTTTGTTCTGTCTCCTGCCTTTGTCTTGTTTCCACCAAAATGGATTTTTCTTTTCTCCTCCTTTTGTCTTGTTTTCACCAAAATGGATTTTTCTTTCTCCTCCTTTTGTCTTGTATTCACCAAAATAGATTTTCTTTCTCCTCCTTTTGTCTTGTTTTCACCAATATAGATTTTGTCTATCTCCTCCTTTTGTCTTGTTTTCACCGAAATTGATTTTCACTCTCTTTAAATTTAAGCGTGGAATTTTATAAGCAAAAAAATGTGAATATGTTTTCCCATGCGAGCAGGATACAATTATTGCTGGGACCTTGAGTCTTTTCACATGTACTGAATGCCAATGTGTTTGGTATGAAATTGAAGGAAAATGAATTAAGGTTTGATAGTGTACCAGTAAACACAAAAGTGCTATACGTTAAGGTTTGATAGTGTACCAGTAAACACAAAAGTGCTATACGTTACGGTTTGATAGTGTACCAGTAAACACAAAAGTGCTATAAGTTAAGGTTTGATAGTGCACCAGTAAACACAAAAGTGCTATACGTTACGGTTTGATAGTGCACCAGTAAACACAAAAAGTGCTATACGTTAAGGTTTGATAGTGTACCAGTAAACACAAAAGTGCTATACGTTACGGTTTGATAGTGTACCAGTAAACACAAAAGTGCTATACGTTAAGGTTTGATAGTGCACCAGTAAACACAAAAGTGCTATACACGTAACAACCATTCACACATTAGAAACTATCTAAACTGTCAGTCGGTGAAAGCTGGACCAGTCACCCGTTGTGACGTAACTCAATCTGTTGTAGTGATTTTTTAGTGAAGCGACCGTAGTGATGTAAAGAGTGGACCAAGGCGTAGCGAACATCAAAAGCAAGAAGAGTGCGCTTCAAGCTGTCTAGACAGAAAGCAAACGATGAGGAAAGATAGGGGCGCAAATCGTAGATTTATTAGTTGGCAAGATGTCTTCACACAATTAAAACAAACTTGATTGATCAACTAAACTCAGGGTCATTAATGACCTTGAACTTTTTACATATTTAACACTCCACACCTGTAACTAGATCAAAGTAAGGCATTTTTGGTTGATCTAAATGTTTTGCCTGTTCCCGCAGGATTTGGATTAAGCAGGTTCGACTGTTCAACGTCTTCAGTTTCCTTCTTTATCCCTGTCATATATATCATTGTGTTCTCTTTAGGCTCAAGCCTGCCTGTTGGAATTGTGGCACAGCAAACCATTCCGTTGCCGAGTGCCAGCATCCACGCAATCCCGCCAGAATATCTGCTAACAGAAAAGAATTTCTGGACAAGGTGCAACAGAACCAATCAGATCATGAACCCAAATTCCCGTAAGATCTGCACATTGCCTTCTGAAGAAACATTGTTTTACGTCTTTTTCACAAGGCTTTGTTTAGGGTTGTTTTGTATGTGTTTTTTGTTCTCTCCTTTGATAAATTTGTAAGTAAGGGATTGTCGGGGGAAATGTTAACAAGTTGCTTAACGTGTAACAGCTGTTGGTGATAAGATGAGCATAATGTTCAGATCTTTCACAATTTGAAGGGAAAATAACATTCTTTTGCTTTTCATCTTTTCCTCCTTTATCTTTTGAAATTGGACAGTTCTATAGAGAGAGAGAAAAATTATGGTTTATTGTATTTTGGGAAATTTGTTTTGTTCATTTTTGTTGTGGGGTGTGGGCGGGCGGCTGACGGGTGCTATGGTAGATCCTACTTCTTTCCTTTCCTTCTTTCACTTATCTGTTATTTTTGTGGTGGACAAAGTGGGGCATCTGATCTCCTTTTTTGTATTTTTCATCATTGTGCTTGGGTTCGTTTTCTCTAGTTAAGTTGGGGGGGGGGGGGTATTTTCTAAATTATATTTGTTGTTGTTTATTTTATATTAGAGGAAATGTTCTATGGTGTTTATGTAAGCTCAAATTTACTTTTATCCAGAGGAGCCAAGAGATACCATCTAGATCCTGAAATCTCATCCAAGTTTGGCAAATTCCACCCTGGACAATTAAGGTAATGTCAACTGTGAACAGTGAACCGTTCTGCGGGGCTGCAAACCTGCTGCTTAAAAACATGGATGTGTATGCTTTTTGCAAGATCGTACGCTTTGTGAGATTCTGTTTGGTCTCTCCTATCCACATTAAGTTTTGTTAGCATTTTCAAATCACACACCTTTCTTTTTCCCGAATCTTCCTGTCTTTTGCAAACGATATCCCAGTTTTTCTGTTCATGGGTTTGACAGCCCTGCTTCTGGCTCTAGGCGTAGTAAAGTTCCTCCAAGGCCGTTACGGCCCATAGTGCCGGAGCTTATCCGGGTTTCAATAGCGTGAAGCAGAACAGGTGACAATAATCACCTCCTGCCCAGAACGTTAGTCCGACGCAGGTTTTTACTCCCAAGCTAGTGCTTGTGCTCATTTGCACCTGGGTAGAGTGGGGAAAATGCGTGTTGCGTGTCTTTTCCAAGGAACACAACTTCGGACCTAGTTTTACTAGGATTCGAATTCGGGACCTCGTGAACCCCACACAATCAAGCAGCCTAGCCACTTGGCCACCAACACCACTGGCTCTAGATGTGGCGGGCTGACAGGCTGTGACATGCTCTCAAGGATTTGGTATCACAAATGTCAAACATTCTTGTCCCCATGTCTGTCTCTCTATCTCATGGGTGGTTGGCGGGGGTTACTGGTAGGTTCTGCCTTTTCTTTCTCTTGTTCACATATCTTTCATCTTGCTGTTTCCTCTAAATTCGCCCCCTGAGATCACAACATGCGGTGGATGGAGTAAATTTCAGGGAAACAAGCAAATTCTCTTTCTCTCTTATTTATTGTATTTTGCTTCTGAAAAATTACGTTTATGGACTTTGGTGTTTAGACAGTTTCACCGACAATATAGCCCTTACCCGTCATTTCTACCTTGTATGTAGTTTTGACTTTTTTTCCCTTGTTTGTGGTTATTTTTCCTTTTGTTCATATGGCTTTTTATTAGGCCAAGTATCACACCGTAACACTAATGCCTTCGGTTTTTGTACTTCCAGTGACAGTTTGCGTGAAGCCTTGGGCCTGAATCAGAACCAGCTGCCTCAACACGTTTACAAGATGCGACTCTTTGGGTATCCGCCAGGCTGGCTTGGCTATGGCCAAGCCAATTCAATCCAGTGTGAACATCTTTGATAAACACGGACGAGGTAGGTAGAAAACTCGCTTGATTCTTTAGGCTCTGCTGATGTTCCTATTCAGAACATGTTGTATCCGAATGAAATCAAGCCTCATAATCAAACATCCATTAGTCAGTTTGTTACTTTGCAATTCACATTTAGTTCAATCACATTGAACCGGTCAGAGAAAATCTCACTTAGAGGATTTTAAAAAAGGAACAAAACGGTCAAAAGAGGTGATTCCAGTAAATAATAAGAAAAATGTGTTTGGTGATAAAAAGCTTTCCTGACTCTCTTCTTTTTTCTTTTCTTTTTTATCCCATTATATGCATTTGCCATCTGTAACCAAAGTCAAAAACAAAAGAGGGCCATAGGAGCAGGTCGTTAACGCAGAGTTAACTCAATCAGTGATTCAAATAAATCTCATATGTCTCCGGCAAGAATATCACATGACTAAATGTCTAAAAGAATGATTTTTTCCATCTGCATGATGTCAAGCAATTATGGTGGGTTAGAGGAAGTTCAAGAACATGATATATAGCTAAAGTGCCATTTTGAATGGAAACATTTCTGAAACCACGGACCAAATTTTACAAGAGTTTTTTTTTGGGGGGGGGTTTATGATTTTTCTCAAATCCATGGCAATGAACAGACTGTCTCGGTAAAAAGTTCTGTATATTTTATTCAACACTGATATTTTGACCACTTGTGTCATAGGCAGTCGTCTGACAATTTGCGCCAAAAGACCAAAATATTATATTTGATTTGATTCACCCACATCCACGACTAAAGTTATCTTGGGGGTTTTGGTAGGATTTTAAATTTTGCTCGGACTGCGCTGCAAACAGCCAAAGGATCTTTAACGTGCACAGAGTGTTGTGACCTTTTTATTGTCTATCTCCGATGGAATTAGGTGTCGATCCACCTACCTGGAGGGGGTAGATTTGCTCAGGAAAAAACTCTATTTCAACCGTTGACGGGACTAGAACCTACTACCTTTTGGTTGAGAGACCGACATCTTACCTCTGAACTACCAAGAAGTGTGGCAAGTGCATGCTTCATCACAATGCTAGTGACATTCTTGTTACCCAAGGTCCGTGTGACTTTGGCTTCCATTTAGCTGATAAAGAGCCATCTAAGAAGATGGTGTGGGAAAACAGAGCAAATGTATATTGACGACATGCGATTGACTTTAAGATTTTAAAATATTTTTTTATTTCTACGGAGTGGAAGAAGTATTTAATTTCATTTAATGTTTAAAATTTCATTTGTAACAGTTTCTGTTGAAGAAATAGAATGGAATGAACTGTTTAGAGTTGTCTTAATACATTATCTCTCTTCGGGAGAAATATTTAAAATAGGGGTAAAAATTAAAAAAGCTCAAAGGCAAAAAGAGCGTAGTTAGCTTGGTCGATAGCGCTTTATTTTCATAGCAAGGCGATGGGTGCCGACACAGGTCACAAATTTAATGCCCATGGTGGCCAAGATTATTTTGTCTCTTCCTTGTATTTGTTTCATCTTTGTTCCTGTGGGGCTTTGATATTATCAATGCCATTATCCTTCAATTTCGACATGTTCCTTGCCTCACTGTCTCTCTTTACAGATCTATGTTAGGTCTACTTCATAGTCATACGATATATTGTAATGTATTTATTCGTCAGTGTTCAATTGTTGTTTATAAAATAATAATACTTGGTTTAGATCTGGAAAACTTGTAGTCTAGGACAATAGGAGAGCCAACTGTCAGTGAATGTGACTGCTAGTCATGATTGGATTCGTGTGAAAGACCTTCTTTATGAAACTCCTTTATAAGGAGTGTAGTTACTGCAATAGGTAACACGCTTTCTTTTCATAGCGAGGCGATGGGTGCCGTCGCAGAGGTTGCAGGTTTAATCCCCATTGTGGCCAAGATTTTTTTCCTGTCTTTTCCTTCTATTTATCTCGTCTTTGTTCCTATGGGGTTTTAATATTATTATTATTATTATTATTATGTAATGTAAAATAAAACTCAAGGGCACAATCTGGTTTTCTCTCTCCCTTTCAGCTACTTTGATCACCGGCGAGTGTCTGGAGGACGGGGAGTTGGACGAAGGAGAGAAGGCCGCAGACTCTGGTAAGTTACAGCGGTGTTTGAACAGGGCACTTGTGTGGCCAGCTAGCTGATTGGCGGGGCTGCTGGTAGCTCCTAGTCTTCTCCTTCCAGCTCTTCATCTATCTTTCATCTTGCTGTTTCCTTTAATTTCACCCTTAGGTCATCGTGCAGGTAAAAAGTAAAGAAATAAAGTTCCTTCAAGGCCCTTAAGGGGGTGGGGGAGCGGGTTCTGGGAATGCCATTTTTGTCGAAAATGGGACAAATCTAGTCCATCATACTAGTGGATAGAGCAGTTCATTCCCATCACAATGATATCATAAAAGAAGCTCAGTATCGATTCTTTGAATTTATAGGAATTTTTAGAAACGATACAGGCCTATCTTTCATCACAGCTATTATACAATAAAAGCCAGAAATGTTATTTAAAGTAAGGCAAGTTGGTACTCATTTTGATTGTCACAATAAATGCTATCCAAAACAAACTTATTTGAGGATCAATTATGAATATTGCCTTAGATCGGCCGGAGTATAGAAACACATTCCACGCACCTATTATCAAAAGGCACCATCTCAAAGGTGCTGGTGCACTTGAAACAGTGTCAATAAGAAATATTTGAGGGTCTCTCAAGGTTTTATGATGTTTCAAAGTATTATCCTACTCTTTTCTTAGGTTTATGGGAGAAAAATGTGTTCAAATAACAGAAAATAAGAGAAAATATGATTTTCTCAAAATGTCCTTTTTTGTTCATTATTTCCTATCTCCTTTTTTTATGTCTCAACGTATCTTCATGAAATTTGGTATGGATGATGAGTGGGGAAAAAGAAAGATGATCAGATGCTTTTTTTTATATGTATTATAGTTTGGGATAAATTGAATTTTTTGTACAATATATTTGTATATTTTTGGTTGTTCTCATATGCTGTTTTCAAAAATTCATAAAATCAAAACTTACTAATGGAACAAAAATCTGATCTGACCAAATTTAGATATTGTATCAAATAAGGTGTGTGCCAAGTTTGAAAGACATTTGTTGAAAAATGAAAAAGCCTATCGTTATTGAACTTGGTGAAATTTAGAAGCAAAATCAAGATGGTCGCCGTTTCCATGGCAACCGGAAGCGGCAGGGGAAAAACAACGACATATTTCAACTCAGTACACCAAGCCCATTACACCTATACATAAGTTAAATTGATAGGAACAAACGAGAAAATTTTCACTCCAGGACACACACACACACACACCACCCCACCTCTAGCTTAATGGAATTGACTAATAGAACAAGCCTATTCGACATTTTCATTCATTGTATACTTTTGTGTGTCTATAAATAAGTAGGTCTTTTTTCCCGTGCGATTTTTACAATACTGCCAATGTTTAATATGCATTTGCCCTTCTGTTGTCAAAGATAAAGATGGTTTATATTCCATATCCCCACAAAAGTGCAGGCTCACCGACTGTACAGCATTTATCTCCCAGCAGGCCATTCTATTCAAAGTCCTTCTCAACTCCCTAAGGAGTGTACAGTACAGCAGCCTGTTAGGCACTTCATACTAATATTCTGACAAGATCTTTTTCTGCCTATAGCTGGGTACTCATTCACACTTGAGTCAAGTGAGGGAAGCAGAGTGAATTACCTTAGCTAAGAGTACAACGTTGGTGAAAAAACCCACCTGTGCCAGCCATGGGGTGCGATCCAGTGCCGCTGTGATTACCAGTTCTCAACACAGCGCTTTGACTGCAATGCCCTGGTGTCTTGCTGTACTTGAAGAAAATGTTACATTGTCAAATGTGTTGTTTGCACTGTACTTACAGAAGTTGTCAAATGTGTTATTTACGCTGTACTTAGAGCAGTTGTCAATGTGTTATTTGCGCTGTACTTACAGAAGTTGTCAAATGTGTTGTTTGCACTGTACTTACAGAAGTTGTCAAATGTGTTGTTTGCACTGTACTTACAGAATTTGTCAAATGTATTGTTTGCACTTTACTTAGAGAAGTTGTCAAATGTGTTGTTTGTACTGTACTTACAGAAGTTGTCAAATGTGTTGTTTGCACTGTACTTACAGAAGTTGTCAAATGTGTTGTTTAAACTGTACTTAGGAAGTTGGCAAATGTATTGTTTGCACTTTACTTAGAGAAGTTGTCAAATGTGTTGTTTGTACTGTACTTACAGAAGTTGTCAAATGTGTTGTTTGCACTGTACTTACAGAAGTTGTCAAATGTGTTGTTTAAACTGTACTTAGGGAAGTTGGCAAATGTGTTGTTTGCTTTACATGGCGTTGGTGCTGTAGTGGTTAGGCTGTCTGACTTAGGAATGTTGAGTCCTGGATGCCAATTCTGGCAATTGAAGGCATCGGTTCAATAGTATGCCTAAGCCATGATTGCGTCATTTAGAGAAAATGTCAAAAACCATGGACTTTGGTACTGTTGGCTTTGGCTGTAAACGTGATGTATTTTCATCAAGTCATTTTCACACTTTTCAGGAAGTATGATTTCCTTTTAAATCCCTAGGATTATCTCTCTGTCTTGTTTTTCACAAAAATGGGACATAGGCACACTGTTGAAATGACCCTTCAATTCTAGGTCCTACATTGTGTTCCTTGGCAAGGACAGATAACATGCCGTTTTCCCCTGGACCCAGCAGGTGTAAATGGGTGCCAGCACAAGCTTCAGAGTAATATCTGCCACTGACAAACGTCCTGTCCAGTAGGAAGGCAATGAACTATCCTCTGTTTCTGTTTCAAATTATGCAATAGACACTGTGATAAGCGACAGCCCTTTGTGCAAGCACAGCCTGTAAGGAGCCTGGCCTATGTGCTCCTTTGATGTGGGCTTTTGGCAGGGGCTGTTGATAAGTCATACTTCTTTCCTTTCACTCTTTTACATGTCTTTCCTTCATCTTTCTGTTTCCTCTGAATTCACCCTGAGATCACTTCTTGTGGTGGATGGGCTAAATTTCAATCAAAACAAATCAATGTTCTTTTGATTTTTTTCTTCCACCCATCCAGAATACAACATCGACAAGATTGTGGAATTTCCAGGTTTCACTGTGCCTGTCCCTCTTGGCTTCGTTGATGTAAGGCTTTTTACACGAAGGGTTTCAAATTTTATACTTTTGCAAATTTTTATTATACTATAAGCACGAGAAGCTGTTAAATAGCTGTTTGATTAAATTCATTGTTGTTGTTTTTTAAAATTCAATTGACAATAGTTATCATTATCTTTCTTTGGTTCTGTTCACGTAATGCAAAAGCTTAGTTTCAATGTGCGCGCTCTCTCTCTCTCTCTCTCTCTCTCTCTGTGTGTGTGTAGCTGTGTCCATCTTTTAGTCTCCACCCCTCTCTCTCTTTATTATATATCTTCTCTCTCTCTCTCTCTCTCTCTCTCTCTCTCTCTCTCTCTCTCTCTCTCTCTCTCTCTCTCTCTCTCTCTCTCTCTCTCTCTCTCTCTCTCTCTCTCTCTTCTTTCTCTCTCTCTCTGTGTCTATTTTCATGTTCCATACTATTTCTTTCTGTTGTTCAGGAGCATGAGAACTTCCAGATGCCTTCCATTCAGCAACACCAGCTAAAGAAAAAGCTTTGATGCAACAATCCAATGAGAAGAAAAAGGTTAGGACCCACGTGAAGGCCTGTCAAGTTTTTAAAAGCCGCCTTTTAAAGAAAATGTTGATGAAACGATTCGATTAAAAGAAATTTGTTTAAAAGAAAATGTTGATGAAACAATTTGATCAAATGAAATTTTTAAAAAGAAAATGTTTTTAAAGAAAATATTGATGAAACAATCCGACCAAAGAAATTAAAAAAAAAAAAAATGTTGATAAACAACCCGATCAAAAGAAGTTTTTTAAAGAAAATGTTGATGAACAAATCCGAACAATCGATCAAAGTTGTTTTTTTTAAATGTTGATAAACAATCCGATCAAAAGAAGTTTTTTAAAGAAAATGTTGATAAACAATCCAATCAAAAGGAGTTTTTTTAAAGAAAATGTTGATAAACAATCCAATCAAAAGAAGTTTTTTAAAGAAAATGTTGATAAACAATCCAATCAAAAGGAGTTTTTTAAAGAAAATGTTGATAAACAATCCAATCAAAAGGAGTTTTTTAAAGAAAATGTTGATAAACAATCCGATCAAAAGAAGTTTTTAAAGAAAAGTTGATAAACAATCCGATCAAAAGAAGTTTTTTAAAGAAAATGTTGATAAACAATCCGATCAAAAGGAGTTTTTTAAAGCAAATGTTGATAAACAATCCGATCAAAAGAAGTTTTTTAAAGAAAATGTTGATAAACAATCCGATCAAAAGAAGTTTTTTAAAGAAAATGTTGATAACACAATCAAATGAAAAGAAGAAGGTGAGGTCCCACATGAAATCTTTTTGAAAATGTTCTAATTGTATTTTGTTATTTTTATGTGTTGTCTTTTATTTTGGGAGTTTGAGTGTTAATTTATATTCTCCCCCCCATCTAGAGAGATGCATTTAATGAGAATTTCAGCTGTTTCAAAGGTGTGTGGTTAATAAGGGGTTTGGTTTTTTTGTTGTGGCTTTGGGTTTGTTTGTTTTTTCTATTCAATCTATTTCTGGCTTGTGTGTGTCTTTGTTTGCATGTAAGTACCATGTTTTCATGTTTAATCTGCATGTGTGTTGTACATTGTAGTTTTCATTTCTAACAAGTAACGCTTACATTCAATTTGTCGTCTTCCTTTCCTTAAACAGTCTGCCAAGAAAAGGAAAAAGAGAAGGAATCAGAAGAAGAGAAAATGAAAGCAACAGCCAAACATGCCAAGATATCCAAGGAGGAAGGAGAGGAAGGAGAAGAGGAAGGTGAAATTGAGGACAATGGTGAGTCATTGGGGGTTTTTCAAATTTATTTATTTATTGTGAAAAGCTATTTCCTTAGTCATTGTGAGAGGGTCTAGTAGTTAGGTGCAGGGCTTGGGATTATGAGATCCTCCTGCGTTTGAATCCTAGCACATAGCTGCCAACCAGTATGTAAAAAATGTATTACGCACGTTTTCTTGGATTTTAGTCTGTATGTCTGTATTTACCTTGAACAGTACATTTGTGAGGGCTAACTGTGTTTTTGTTTTAGAAGCCTTACATTAACAGCAGAGACTCGGGGGAGAGATTGGGGCGAAAGTGCGGAAATGCCATTAGCAGTAAGCAAAACTTCCATACTACTTCACCAGAAAGGCCAGCGATCAGCTGATTATTTCTGTTGTATTTATCTTAGCTCAAGTTCTCTCCTTTATAAAATATGATATTGGCTATAGAAGATCATTTATAAAATGTGATAATGGCTATAGCAGATCATTTATAAAATGTGATAATGGCTATAGAAGATCATTTATAAAATGTGATAATGGCTATAGAAGTGTGATAATGGCTATAGATCATTTGTAAAATGTGATAATGGCTATAGAAGATCATTTATAAAATGTGACAATGGCTATAGAAGATCATTTATAAAATATGATAATGGCTATAGAAGATCATATAAAATGCAGACCTGCCAAGTTTTCCGATTTGGAACCCCCATTCCTGACATCCCGATATGGTCGCAATTTTTCCCGATAATTTGTTCTCGAGAGCGAAAAATTATTTTGGTTCGATACTTAATATAAATAGTTTCATTGATAGTAATCGTTGATTACATTCAAAGATTTTGAGTACTCAATATTCACTTATTAACGCTGTTTGGCTAGAAAACTGCTTTCGCTTTGCGAGGTTTAAATTGTAATCATTTAAATACAGTCTATTATCATTCTTTCACAGTTTCAGTCTCTTTCCTTTGTTTACGAAGCTGGTGACTGACTCATATTATTTTCTATATCTAGCGCTTTCTTGATTGTGTCTGTTTTCTTTCGAATCTTACCTGGATTATATTTTTGATTAGTTTTACCTTCGTTTTTGGATTTATTCAATCCCGATTTATTAATTAATTTACTGCTGTTTTTTATAATTTACCGTGTCTAAAATTGGAATACTAGGCTCTACAACTGAGATCTGATCTAGATAATATAAACGTTTTATCTCAAATTTCGAATTGGGCATGGATCGATTTCTGGGAAAAAGGCCTTGGAAATAGAACATTCAGAAGATGTGGAACCTACCTCTAGATTTAGTTTTAATACTAATAGTTCTCAACCAAGCAAGAAACCTAAACCAAGTGTTAAATTTCGGGAGGAGTATAGAAGGAATGGCCATGCATTAAACCTTCTGTGAAAGGGGAGAGCTTTGTACATTGTATACCTTGTGGTTTAGATGTTAGCATTGCCAGTGGTGGGAAGGATGACATCAGAAAACATGTGAAAACTGCAAAGCATGCTACTGCAGTTAAGGACAGTCTATCCAGTAGGAATATCAGTGGCTTCATGACCAAGGACAGAGATTGCTCTGTGATTAGGGCAGAGGTTTTATGGACAAAATTTATTTTTGAGAAAACTTGCCGGTCTCGGTTAGTAATCAGTTCGGGACTCTGTTAAGAAGAGTAAAAGGAATGTGCCCAGATTCGGAAATCGCTAAGAAATTTGCTTGTGCAAAAACAACTCAAAGAGGAGGTGTGGGTCTTGGTGGTGTGAAGCGGGCACGTGGTAGTTCAGAGTAAGGTGTCGGCCTCTCAACCAAGAGGTAGGGTTTGAGCCCCGCCAGTAGTTGAAAAATTTTCTTGAGTTTTTTCAGCAAAATCTACCCCCCCCCCGGTCCAGATAAGTGAATCGACACCTAGTCTTATCAGAGACAGACGATAAAAAGGAGGTCCTGTATGCAGATCACAACACTCTGTGTATGTTCAAGATCCCTTGTCTGTATACAGGGCAGTCTCGTAACCTCTTTTTTTTTTTTCTGTTTTGGATTGAAATGTAAAATGACATATCCTTGGTGTAAACATGCATATATTATGTCATATTATTATATGTTCGCCTACTTTAACTTGACTTGTGATTCCCGCTTGCAGATGAAAGTCAAGACACACAACCAACGGAAGAGACAGAAGAGGAGAGCAACAAAATGGAGACAACTGAAGAGCTGACCCCTTCGGCCCAACCTGCCTTGAAGAAATTTTCCTCTACCATCTCCCTCAGTCGGGATTTTGGCACTCCCATACTGGTAAGTTTTAATTTAGTTTTACTACAACATCTGGGTCGCTAGCTTCGACTTGTGTCAGCCTCCCGGTAAAGCATAGAATGCAATCTTCCTGATTATCAAGTCAACCTTTCGGTATAGCATAGAATGCAATCTTCTCTGATTATCAAAAGTCAGCCTTTCAGTTTAGCATAGAATGCAATCTTCCCTGATTATCAAAAGCCTGATATCACCTTTAACAGTGGCCCGTTTTCAAATGGATTACACAGTCATATACTTTTGTGAATGATTTCCCTTTGACCGCAAGCTTACGTCCTTTTTCCTTTTCTCTTTTTTTAGCTCTATGTTTATCTAGAACCAATTGAATTAACTGATGATATCAATGTTTATATAGAACCAATGGAATTAACTGATGATATCAATGTTTATCTAGAACCAATTGAATTAACTGATGATATCAATGTTTATCTAGAACCAATTGAATTAACTGATGATATCAATGTTTATATAGAACCAATGAAATCAACGGACGATATCAATGTTTATATAGAACCAATGGAATCAGGCGATGATATCAATGTTTATCTAGAACCAATTGAATCAACTGATGATATCAATGTTTATATAGAACCAATGGAATCAGGCGATGGTATCAATGTTTATATAGAACCAATTGAATCAACTGATGATATCAATGTTTATCTAGAACCAATTGAATCAACTGATGATATCAATGTTTATATAGAACCAATGGAATCAGGCGATGGTATCAATGTTTATATAGAACCAATTGAATCAACTGATGGTATCAATGTTTATATAGAACCACTGGAATCAACTGATGATATCAATGTTTATATAGAACCAATGGAATGAGGCGATGGTATCAACGTTTATATAGAATCACTGGAATCAGTTGATGATATCAATGTATATAGAACCAATTGAATCAACTGATGATATCAATGTTTATATAGAACCAATGGAATCAGGCGATGGTATCAATGTTTATATAGAACCAATTGAATCAGTTTATGATATCAATGTTTATATAGGACCACTGGAATCAGTTGATGATATCAATGTTTATATAGAACCACTGGAATCAGTTTATGATATCAATGTTTATATAGGACCACTGGAATCAGTTGATGATATCAATGTTTATATAGAACCAATGGAATCAAGTGATGGTATCAATGTTTATATAGAACCAATTGAATCAACTGATGGTATCAATGTTTATATAGAACCACTGGAATCAACTGATGATATCAATGTTTATATAGAACCAATGGAATCAGGCGATGGTATCAACGTTTATATAGAATCACTGGAATCAGTTGATGATATCAATGTTTATATAGAACCACTGGAATCAACTGATGATATCAATGTTTATATAGAACCAATGGAATGAGGCGATGGTATCAACGTTTATATAGAATCACTGGAATCAGTTGATGATATCAATGTTTATATAGGACCAATGGAATCAGTTGATGATATCAATGTTTATATAGAACCAATGGAATCAGTTGATATCATTGTTTATATAGAACCAATGGAATCAGTTGATGATATCAATGTTTATATAGAACCAATGGAATCAGTTGATGATATCAATGTTTAAATGTTTATATTAAACCAATGGAATGAACCGATGATATCAATTTAAGGTCGATTCTGGTATGGATTTCTCAAGTTGGGACAGTGAAGGATGTTGTTCAAACCACAAATAGCATTGCTCTGACGATTCGTCTAATGAACTTATGAGGTCATGACACCAAGCCAAGCCATAAGAAGACAAATGAGACAGAGGGCTTTATTTTTTTTTTTGAGGAAGGAAAATTGAGGTTGACTCACTAAAGTTCGATTTATTTCATCTCATTATATCATATCATCGGTGAAACTTTCTAAATGCATAAGTCCACGATGTATGGGATATGAGAGTTGTCATTTAAATGATCAAAAGCATGCTTCTTTCATGGGTTTTTTTTGTGTATATATTGGAGGCTTTGAACCAATAGAAAAGCTCAGTTTACGCACACAAAGATTTCCTTTTTTCTTCCTACCTGAAACTCTAGCCTCGTAAGTCAAGTAGCAGACTTTCTTGTCGAGATCCTTCCCAGTTATTTACACCCATTTTGTGCACAATGGATTACATTACTACATTCTACATCCCTTCACTACATTCTAAAGACAAAAATAGGTATTAAATTGTAATCCAAAAAGCATAAAATAGTGTTTGCAGCCCTATTTGAGCATACCTGTATATCTTCCTGTCAATTGTCGGATTTTTCTTTTAATTGTAAAGTTGGGGAGGGAGAGGAGAACAGCTCTTCTTCATTCATTATTTTTTCTGACTGCTGAAAGCAAAGTGACCTAAAAATAGATCAATCTGCATGTCCCGTGGTGCCTTTCTTTCTCTTGCATTGCTTTACACTGAACACACACATTCAGACTCAGTCGCTCTAGACGCTCTGTGAGATATCTTCACACACCCCGTTCTGACTTCTATGTTTCTTTTGTTGTTGCCAAAATGTTAGTCGGAAGAAATTAATAGTGCGGAAAGAATTTCGAAAGGATAATGTTCAACGAGTATGGCGATCAACTCAGGATTTAGTTTGAAGTTGTATACAAAAACGCCATTTCATTCATTGAATCATTTTCTCATTTAAGTCCATGATCAATGGTGTTTAAATCTAGATGATTTTTGCACACTGAACCACGGTAGTTGAAAGCTAGACTCTAATTAATTAATTAATTTTACCTTAATGAACTGACGGATCTTGTAATTGACATCATATGGACTGTAGATCTAAAGATCTAACATGTCACTTGTCAGGGATTGTTTTTTTTTGTTGTTGAATTTGAAGGGACTGTCAGAACTAGATTTAAATGCTGTTGGTTAAAGGAGAAAGACAGTCATGGTGACTACACATCTCAGTTTCAGCACCTTAGGTCAAGGAAGATCGTGTAAGTAAATGGGTCGCAAGGGGGGCGGTGGTCCTAGGAGAGTGGTCTTAGGTGGTTTTTCGCGGCACCGATAATTTTTCCAGCTCTTTTTGGCTTTTCTTTGTTATCATAACTGATACAGTTCGAGGAATCCGTGATTCAAGGAACACGTGAATGCATTAGGTGATAACAAAAACTAGATCTAAAGTCAAAACAGGATTATAAAATTTTCAGACAAACAGTGAACAGCGCATTGTGAATATATTGCAAGATGTAAAGAGAATGACGCAACGAGATGTGCGACTTTGAGCGTGAGTTTCGTTGTCACCGCATGGAAATAGGACCAAAAGTTTCGAGTCATAGAAGTTAGTTTGCTGACATTTGTTTTAGAAAGTATGGCCTTGAAATTCCTGGACTCATATAGTCGTGGGTTGCAGAGTACGTCATATGAGAGTTTGTCTGAAGAACATGATTCTGACATAGATTTCAGTGACAAATGCAATCATACTAAATGAATTGTGTTGTACAATAGTGACAATGCAATCACACTCAATGAATTGTGTTGTACAATAGTGACAATGCAATCATACGCAATGAATTGTGTTGTACAATAGTGACAATGCAATCATACTCAATGAATTGTGTTGTACAATAGTGACAGTGCAATCACACTCAATGAATTGTGTTGTACAATAGTGACAATGCAATCACACTCAATGAATTGTGTTGTACAATAGTGACAATGCAATCACACTCGATGAATTGTGTTGTACAATAGTGACAATGCAATCACACTCGATGAAATGTGTTGTAAATGTGTTGTACAATAGTGACAATGCAATCACACTCGATGAATTGTGTTGTACAATAGTGACAATGCAATCACAATGCAATCAATGAAATGTGTTGTACAATAGACAATGACAATGCAATCAATGCACTCGATGAATTGTGTTGTACAATAGTGACAATGCAATCATACTCAATGAATTGTGTTGTACAATAGTGACAATGCAATCACACTCAATGAATTGTGTTGTACAATATACAATGCAATGACAATGCAATCATGCAATCATACTCAATGAAATGTGTTGTACAATAGTGACAATGCAATCAGACTAAATGAATAGTGACAATGTTGACATTAGTGACAATGCAATCATACTCAATGAAATGTGTTGTACAATAGTGACAATGCAATCATACTCAGTGAATTGTGTTGTACAATAGTGACAATGCAATCAGACTAAATGAAATGTGTTGTACATTAGTGACAATGCAATCATACTAAATGAAATGTGTTGTACAATAGTGACAATGCAATCATACTCAATGAATTGTGTTGTACAATAGTGACAATGCAATCATACTCAATGAAATGTGTTGTACAATAGTGACAATGCAAATCGTACTCAATGAATTGTGTTGTACAACAGTGACAATGCAATCATACTCAATGAAATGTGTTGTACAATAGTGACAATGCAATCAGACTAAATGAATTGTGTTGTACATTAGTGACAATGCAATCATACTCAATGAATTGTGTTGTACAATAGTGACAATGCAATCAGACTAAATGAATTGTGTTGTACATTAGTGACAATGGTTATAGTTGTGACATACTCAATGAAGAACTCTTGAACTCAACAACATCAAACAGCCAGAGGTTCATATCTAACACTATGAATGGAATGATCAAGTTTCTAATGTCAACTTTGCAATTTTGTCTTTAGTGTTGTATTTGTTTGATTTTGTAAATGTTAGTATGCATGTGACAGTTTCATTATTTGTCTTCTTTTTAAAAGTTCAAAATAAAACAAATTGATCAATGGGAAACTTATTGAAATAAATTTTTAAACTTACGGGTTATATTTTAAATAATTATTTCCCTTTGTTTAGGCAGGATCTAGGAGAAGACTTCTTGTCTGCTTAATCACCTTTGTCGTAGATGTGTGTTAAATTAAATTAAATCAAATCAAATGTCTTATCTGATTGCGTGTTCTTCCACAGGTCAGAGAAAAGTCCGACCTGCCAGACGCGTCAAAGTTTGGGGTGGGCATTGAGGACCACATTCCGTTTGAGAATCTTCCTGACTCTGTAGGCATGTTTGAAAGGATGAAGGATCTCATTGATGTGATTAGAAGAAGAAATCAGAGCGAACATGAGTCATGGTAGAAGGAACCACGGAACATGTTGTCATCGGCTCAGAGTCATAATGTTTTAATTACATGTGTGACAATTTTAGAGTTATGATAAATATCGGCTTCACAATCGTCACTTTTCTGTTGGTTTACGTTTCTCACAAATTTTTCACTTGTCCTTTGCCCGTACTTCAGATTCTCTTTCCAGCTGAAAAGTTTAGAGCCGCCTTCTTTTTCTTCTTCTTTTTTCTAAACAAGTTAATGTCTAGTTAGAGTGGGTAGTTGGTGGGCGGTGCTGGTAGGTCCTACTTCTTTCCTTTGACTCTTTCACTCCTCTTTGATCTTGCTGCTGTTTCCTCTTAATTCACCCTGAGATCGCTGCATACGATGGACAGGGTAGATTGCAATGAAGGAATGTACAGGATGGTAAGGATAATATAATTCTGAACCGACGATGGATCAATTCGGCCTTGGATAAAGACGGCCTGCAAGATGGAAGATTTCATATAAATTTATGTCCGAATGCATGATGTGTATGATTTGCTTGGGAGTGGGGCAGGCTTGGGGTGCGTTGATGCAGTTATGTAGCTGCCAACCAGTACGTAAAAAACGTATGTAGTAGGGTGTTTTTTTTATTATTATGTATGACATGACTACTATAAGTCTGGAAGTCTGTATTTACCTGGAAAAGTACATATTTGAGTATTTACTGGGGGGGGGGGGGTTTGTGTGGAGAAACTGTTAACAGCATAAACTCGGGAAAATTAGGGATGAAAATTTGGAGACGCCCTTCTGATTAAAAAAATAAAAATACTGTCGCATGTCACAGAAAGACCAGCGATTATTATTTTTAATTGCTCTAAAGGAGATAAATTAAAGATAAATTGTCCCGTTTTTCCTGGAACATTACTTTACACACAAGTTTATACTTGGGCTTGAAAGATTTCTCTTTAGTTTCAAGCCACTTTGAATTGCAAGGGCAGAAAGAGTCTTAGTCAAAGGATTCAACTCCTTTTTTAAGCACAAATTTTTAGTATTTTTCAAATGTACTTTTCTATGGGATGTACGAAGTTTGTGACTTTAAATAATAGTCTCTGATTTTATTCTTTGCTTACTTAGTACAAGAAATGTGCTATTAATATCACTAATATCAGCAGTAATTTTAAGCTTTCCATGTGTGTCATCTGGGTCATCGTGTTTGTGCTGTTCATGGAATCCCATCATGTTGTAATGAGAGAGAGAGAAAGAGAGAGAGAGAGAAACAAAATGAAAATAAATGTTACAATGAAATAAGAAATGAGTTCATCTTTTTGTTTTTTTCACCGTTTTCTCCCCTCATTGTGCATGTGCTGTCTTTTAAACGATGATAAATTATTATAAACACTCCTTGATCCTTGTGTCATTTTGTTCAGGGCGTTGTTTCACATGAAGGACATACAGCGGAGCTTACGTTCAACAAGCTCTTTGTCCTACTGTCATAAACTATCTATCCTAGCTCTTTGTCCTTTTGTCATAAACTATAAATCCAAGTTCTTTGTCCTTTTGTCATAAACTATATATCCAAACTCTTTGTCCTATTGTCATAAACTATTTATCCAAGCTCTTTGTCCTTTTGTCATAAACTATATATCCAAGTTCTTTGTCCTATTGTCATAAACTATATATCCAAGTTCTTTGTCCTATTGTCATAAACTATATATTCAAGCTCTTTGTCCTATTGTCATAGACTATTTATCCCACCTCTTTGTCATAAACTATATATCCAAACTCTTTGTCCTGATGTCATAAACTATCTATCCAAGCTCTTTGTCATATTGTCATAAACTATCTATCCAAACTCTGTCATATTGTCATAAACTATATATTCAAACTCTTTGTCCTATTATCATAAACTATATATCCAAGTTCTATTTCCTTTGTTATAAACTATATATTCCAGCTCTTTGTCATATTGTCATAAACTATTTATCCCACCTCTTTGTCATATTGTCATAACTATATATCCCACCTCTTTGTCATATTGTCATAAACTATATATCCAAGCTCTTTGTCCTTTTGTCATAAACTATTTATCCCACCTCTTTGTCATATTGTCATAAACTATCTATCCAAACTCTTTGTCCTGTTGTCATAAACTATTTATCCCACCTCTTTGTCATATTGTCATAAACTATTTATCCCACCTCTTTGTCCTATTATCATAAACTATATGTCCAAGTTCTTTGTCCTTTTGTTATAAACTATATATTCAAGCTCTTTGTCATATTGTCATAAACTATTTATCCCACCTCTTTGACTCTTTGTCATATTGTCATAAACTGTTTATCCCACCTCTTTGTCATATTGTCATAAACTACATATTCAAACTCTTTGTCCTATTATCATAAACTATATATCCCAGCTCTTTGTCCTAAACTATATATTCAAACTCTTTGTCCTAAACTATATATTCAAACTCTTTTGTTCTATTGTCATAAACTATCTATCCAAGTCTTTTCTCCTTTTGTCATAAAGTATCTATCCAAGTACTTTATCTTATTGTCATAAACTATCTATTCAAACTCTTTTGTCCTATTGTCATAAACTATATACTCAAACTTTCGTCCTATTGTCATAAACTATATACCAAACTCTTCTGTCCTATTGTCATAAACTATATACTCAAAGTCCTATTGTCATAAACTATATACTCAAACTCTTTGTCCTATTGTCACAAACTGTCCAAGCTCTTAGTCCTTTTGTCATAAATTATATACTCAAGCTCTTTGTCCTATTGTCATAAACTATAAATCCAAGTTCTTTGTCCTATTGTCATAAACTATATATCCCAGCTCTTTGTCCTATTGTCATAAACTATAAATCCAAGCTCTGTCCTATTGCCAACAACTATTCACTCTTTGTCCTATTGTCATAAACTATATATCCCAGCTCTTTGTCCTAAACTATATATTCACTCTTTGACCTAAACTATACATTCAAACTCTTTGTCCTATTGTCATATAAACCATCTATCCCAGCTCTCTGTCCTATTGTCATAAACTATCTATCCCAGCTCTTTGTCCTATAGTCATAAACTATCTATCCAAGCTCTGTGTCCTATTGTCATAAACTATCTATCCCAGCTCTTTGTCCTACTGTCATAAACTATCTATCCAAGCTGTGTCCTATTGTCATAAACTATCTGCCCTAGCTCTTTGTCCTATTGTCATAAACTATCTATCCCAGCTCATTTTTTCCTATTGTCATAAACTATCTATCCCAGCTCTTTGTCCTATTGTCATAAAACTATCTATCCCAGCTCTCTCTGCCCTATTGTCATAAACTATCTATCCCAGCTCTCTGTCCTATTGTCATAAACTATCTATCCAAGCTCTTTATCCTAATGTCATAAACTATCTATCCAACCTCTTTGTCCTATTTTCAGCAATCTATACAATAGAAGCTCTTTGACCTTTGTCATAAACTATCTATCCAAGTTCTCTGTCATATTGTCCCAAACTATCTATCCAAACTTTTTGTCCTTTGTCATAAACTATGATCCAAGTTCTTTGTCCTGTTGTCATAAACTATCCCAGCTCTCTGTCCTATTGTCAAAAACTTTCAACTCTTTCCCAGCTCTGTCCTATTGTCACAAACTATCTATCCCAGCTCTCTGTCCTATTGTCACAAACTATCCATCCCAGCTCTCTGTCCTATTGTCACAAACTATCTATCCCAGCTCTCCTGTCCTATTGTCACAAACTATCTATCCCAGCTCTCTGTCCTATTGTCACAAACTACTTCTATCCCAGCTCTCTGTCCTATTGTCATAAACTATCTATCCAAGCTCTTTGTCCTATTTTCGCAAACAATCTATACAATAGAAGCTCTTTGACCTTTTGTCATAAACTATCTACCCAAGTTCTCTGTCCTTTTGTCATAAACGATCTATTGGATGTCTCGTTGAATCCGAGTTCATTATAATTATAGGTTGAGGTTTACTGTACTCTGGTGTGTACTAATTCTACAAACTGGGATTTTGACAACCTCCCTCTTGACTCATAACATAGGATCAATTTTCATGTAAAAAATTGTACACACATGTACACTTGTCATGGGGGCTCAGTAATCCAGAGGCAAAGTGTCACACTCTCAACCAAAAGGTAATGGGTTCCAGCCCCGGCAAAGGTTGATACATTTTCTCGTTGTTTGGAGCAAAATCAAACCCCCCTGGTCCAGGAGGAGGAGGATCAACACATAGTGCCATCGGAGACGGGACGTTAAAAAAAAAAGGAGGAGGTCCTGTGTGTGTTAACAATTTTTTCTCTGTTACGGTATATGAATATTTTTTTCTCACCTTGAAAAGAGTAGGGTAATACTAATAGTAATAGTATGTAGTATTAGTTTGAAACGTAATAAATCTTTGAGAGGCTCTAAACTACTTGTTCACCCTGCCGATCTAAAGCAATATTCAGGACAAAAAAATTCATGAAAAGTATATTGTTTTGATAGAGTATATTGTAAAAATTCATGAAAAGTATATTGTTTTGATAGAGTATAATTGTGACAATATTTTGTCAACACTTAAGACAAAATTACTGGCCTTTTAATATATGTACGGTACAACTGATGTGTTGAAAGTTAGGCCTGTATGGTTTCTTAAAAATGTGTATAAATTCAAAGAATCGATACAGAGATTCTTTTATAGTATCAATATAAAGGAATGAACTGCTCCATCCAATATTCCATAAACTAAATTTCGCCCATTTTGGACAAAAAAACAATTTTCAGGAGCCAAATTCTCCTCCTTCCAGCCACATTCTGACTAAGTGTAGTACTGTACTACTAGTATTAGACACCTTCTGAAAGAGAGAGAGAGAGAGAAAGAGGGAAATGAGACAAAAAGAAAGAGTCACACAGAGACACAGAGAAAAAGAGAGGGCATGAGGAGGAGTGAGTGAGAGAGAGAGAGAGAGACGGACAGACAGACAGACAGACAGAGAGAGAGACAAAGACAGTTAAGAAAGACACAACAAAGGAGTGAAAGAGAGAAAAAGAAACTTTCACATTCAACCACAACGATCAAAAACTCCCATACATATTAAAAGCTGAAATAGAGAAATACGAGTAAATTGTTGTCAATACAGTTGGAATTTAATCAATGTCACAGAATCTCCTCTCGTTCACATCATATATCAATATCTTCTCACAACAAAGACACACACCACACATTCAGTCTTAGACTAGAGCTCCAATGATTTATACACAAATCACAAGCTCTGTTTCAATTTTTTTAAAGAACTCATGTTTATATTCTAACAAAAGTCTAATTCAAAAACATTTCACTCATTAAACAACAACCGCCCAAAAAAAAGACAGCTTTAAAACAAACAAACAAACAATACCCCATGTTGAAAAATGAAAAATAATTTCCTTTTGAACTCTTAATACATGAATTTCATCTTCCTGTCTTTGTACATGACTTCTCCATTCCTGAATTGCCTCTCCCTTTCTTGCTGCAAAAGAAAGAAAAAGAAACAACAAATAATGAAAATACATACATGTAATAATAAAAACAATGCAGTGTTATTAAGGCAATGGCATAACTGCCAGCCGTATCAAATCGTAAAGCACACAGTCTGCGAATTAATTCTTTCTTGCAGGACGTCCCGTAATATTCCAGAAATAAATTGATTATAATTTCATTTGAATTAACTCCTTTTATTTTTTAAGGTAAATAACAAAAAAGTGCTGACCTTTCTGGCGAAGTGCGACAGTAGTTTTGGAAACTCAAAACATTTCTCTAACAAAAACATATTAAAGATATTTAAATAATACTGTATTTTGTTTTCAGTTTGACCAAATTTGTTCTTGTTTGTGTGAAAATGACCTTTAGATTGCATGGTTAGGGAGGGTCTGAGCGATTTTTTTTTAAAAGTACACTTGAAATCATTAAGTCCGAAACTTACGTTAGTTCGAAAGATTTCCAAGTCCCAACTTAATGAATTTTCCCCTGTAATCTGAAATTTTACTCTAGGTTAATTCTAAATTTATCTCTAATCTGAAACAATTTTTTTTCTCCAATTTCCAGGGAAAGTCAGTTCATGTTGTAAACTAAGCCTAAAACTTATTAGAACTAGATCTAGTTAGATAGAAGGAAGAGAAAAAGCAACTTTACAACTCTAGGCTACCCCCTAGGCGTTTTTGTGTACATACTATGAGATTTTTGTTTTGTTTTATCTTCTTTTTTGTTTTTGTTTTTAAACTTGATTTTACCCAATCCTACAACTAAGGTGATCTCTGGGGTTTTGTGGGATTTTTACTTGAGAAAATGTTTCTATCACCGTCAAGATTTGAACCCATGAACTTTAAGTGGAGAGGCGGACACCTTGCCTCTGGGCTACTGAATTCCGCCCTTCATATATTTCCGCCTCTTGCTTGGCTTACTGCTGAGTTTTCATCGAAAAAATCAAAAATCAAGTTGCACCTTTGATGTAAGAGCATGAAAACCTTTATTCAGGCACAATAATGCGCCAACTTACAGGGCATTTCGATACAAAAGACTGTCTTGAGCAAAACAATGTCGATACACTTCAACCATGGCCAGTACTGAGTCTTGATCTCATAGAGTATTTAGGGATATCATTACGATGAAAGTGAAGGCACTTCCCGATATACCAAGAATCTACCAGAACATCACAGAGCAACCATCAATGCCTGGTATGCTATTCCATATAAACCCAAATTCAAAAGACTTGTACATTATTATTGGATATTAAATCTTCAGACATTTAAATATGTACCTACTGGAGAAAACCGTGGAATTTTAAAACACCAAGGTCAACAATGTTTGAGTCCTCTCGGTCAACAATGTTTGAATCTTTTTATTTATCGATACATAAATTGATATTATGATATATATGAATGATTCATTTTCCACCTAAAAGATTCGTCACAATCCTTAAAACGGGTAAACCAAAGTCAAAATAGGTGCGTAGGTTTTTTTTTGGTGCAAATGTGTATATTATATTTAATATTTATTCATTGCAACTTGCTACACTTGGCAAGTCTCTGTGAATTACACTCACGATATGTTACTTGTTTCATTGAAATTTACCCCGTCCACCACATGTGGTGAACTCAAGGTGAATTAAGAGGAAATAGCAAGATGAAAGATAGGTGAAAGAAAAGAAGTAGGACCTACCAGTACCTCCCGTCAACCGCCTCACTCACGATACAACAACACAATCTCTTACCCTTTTCTTCTCTGTTGAATAGGTCAAAATGCAACGGGTACAATTAACAGGAAAAAAGCAAAGGCTCCGCTCTTGAAGGTTCCTTTGAAGTATTCAACCTGGGTAGTTTTCAAAGCCATAAAGCGCTGAACAGCGGGATCAAACTGGAAAAAAAGCCACAAAGGAGATCATTCACTATGGTGTACAAATTAAATAGTAAAATACACAAAAGATGGAATTCCCATGACTTACTAGCAAGAGCAGTAGTACACTACATTCAATGGTTATTAATTTTGGAATTGGGAATCTATGCCTACAAATACAACAGGGGAATCAATAAAACCTATCCCAGCTTTGAAATATTATATTATAGCTCTGAAAGGAGGCTGAGATTCTAATATTCATCATAGAAAGGAAATAAAACCAAGCAGATGAAAAATAGTCTTATAGAACTAGTCAAAAGTTGGATTATATATTATCGAGTATGATGAAAACATTTCCACTCTTCAAGTTAACTGGTTCAAATCTTCAATTGAGCCTCCATCTCGTTGAATCACTTGTCGCAGTCTCTTTTCCCATTCAGTTTTAAGTCGCTTATCTATAATTATTCCACCTATAGGACTTTGACTACACTAAATGTTTTTGTTTAATTTTTCTCGATGATTCAAAAGACCCAGGACGATCCTCTTGTGAACAGATCAAATTATCGACATAATCAATACTTCCGTCCGTTCTCACAGTTTCTGGCCTGCCGCTACCTTTTCATCTTTCAAGATCATTTCCTGTAGATTCTGTCAGATCATTTCCTGTAGATTCTATCAAGATCATTTCCTGTAGATTCTGTCAAGATCATTTCCTGTAGATTCTGTCAAGATCATTTCCTGTAGATTCTGTCAAGATCATTTCCTGTAGAGAGATCATTTCCTGTAGATTCTGTCAAGATCATTTCCTGTAGATTCTTTCAAGATCATTTCCTGTAGATTCTGTCAAGATCATTTCCTGTAGATTCTGTCAAGATCATTTTTGACATCAATATAATAATGCTACATACACCCACATTCTTTTGGAAATGCTTGCAATACTCAAGCGCCTCTCCGTTCTTTCTCTTAGTACAGTTTCAATGACATCTTAGCTCATAGACTACCATTGTCGCACATGTGCGATCATAACGTTGCCGGCCATAACTATAGAAAGACATTGTATACACAAGTGCGGTAAGGAGCATCTTCTAGGCTTGTTATTCTACTTCCGTTTCTTATGGAACAAGCTTTCGAGCATGAACGGTTGATTTTTTATGATTTTTTTTTTACTGCTGGCACTACTGGCAGTGCAAGCCTTCGATTTTTAGAAACCCGTTTTCTTAGCAAACTAACAAAACAACTACTCCTACCACTAGTACTAAAAGTCAGAAACAGCATAGACTGTTTTCGATCAGTTTACCATTGTTCATTGTTTCCATCTATTTATTGATAGAAGTAGTGTATCGTGTGAATGGTGTCTCCATTCCCAAAAGAATTTTAGCTTCTCAAAATATTTTTTTCACTCATCCCCACTCAGACAAACTAATGACGCATGACCGATTTTTTATTGATGCCAATATAAAGTTTAGTCTCTTTCTTATGAATACCGTGTTTAAAAATGAAGAGAAAATAATAACAAATAAAAAAGTTATGAATTTTTTAAACCACCCTACTATTTTGGATACCCACGGCATGCCATAATCTTGTGTCCTTGGGTAGTCTATGAGTTAAACAGATGGACTTACTACCATCGTTGATACATGATCATAGTTCTAGCCAATGAAATGAGAGCGTTTTATTATTTTAAATAAAAAGATTTTTTTATTGAAATAAAGAGTACCAGCTGTACTGATGCCATATAGTCAGGTCCCAACCAAGTTTGGACACTATAGTCTTGACTCACTATAAACAAATAAATGGGATAATCGCACAACGCCAACATTTCACACCAAAAACATGATTACAAACCCTAGATAACTCGATACTCTCTCCTTGCCGCTTTTCGTGTGGACCTATGTGACCATGTGTATTCCCAAGTCAGTCGTCTCTCTATTATTACTCTCGGATTAGCACCGCTGACCATAGGCACAACAGTGGAAAATATACTGCGACGGTGTTTGAGTGGGAGTAATAATAGAGAGATGACTGACTTCCAGGGAAGACAACTTGGAATTGGAAACACGAGAGTAGGGCTTTTTTTTATTTATTGTTTGTTGTAATAATAATAATGCACATTTATATTGTGCCAACATCTCATATTAGAGCTCTGAGTGCAATACAAAAAATGAATAAAAAATTACTTACTTACTACACACACAACCACACGGAAAAATGCAACAACAAAAAACGGGCTTAAAAATTAGATTGTTAAATGATACTATACTCTCTAACCAGAAAGATTAAAAGCTCTTCTAAATGACTCTATGCCTTCAACCGCTTCTTGAAAACATCCAGAGATGACGATAACTTTACGTCATTGGAGAGACCATTCCACACCCTGGGACCGAAATGTTGGAAGCTGCATTCACCAGCTGAAAGGCGTTCTTCATCGATATGGCTAGTGGCGAGACAACAAATCACTGATATATGCTGGCTCTCTCATCGTTTAGAGATTTATATATTATGGATGCCGCCTTGCACTGCACACGATGAAAAATTGGGAGCCAGTGCAGATCTTGGAGCAATGGACGGCATCATCCCTCTTCTTTGTACAGTACTAAGTACAAGACGGGCAGCGTAGTTTTTGAGCTTTTGAACTCGGTTTAGTTCTCCAGTTAAAAGGCCGAAAAATAAAGAGTTAGCATAATACAGCGGGGCAAGGTGTAATAGGGTGATTACAAACCCTAGTTGAACTCGATACTCTCTCCTCGCCGTTGTTCGTGTAGACCTAGGTCCCGATGTGTTTTCCCAAGTCAGTCGTCTCCTTATTACTACTGGATTAGCACCGCTGACCATTATATGCACAACAGTGGAAAATATACTGCGACGGTGCGTAAGTGGAAGTAATAATAGAGAGACGACTGACTTCCGGGGAATACGACTTGGAAATTAAAAACACGCAGTGCAAGGCTTTTTTTTATTGTTTGTTGTAATACAGCAGGACAAGCATGCAGATGATAAGATAAAACTGGGAAACAGAACCAATTTATAAGGGAGTAAAATAATTTATTATTATTCCTCACTATTAGGAAACAAGAACTGAGTTGGTCAGCTATTATGAAGAAAAGAAGGCAGAAACAAAGAGTATTTAAATATCAACACGGGAACACTGTTTCTATTACTGCATGGGGCAAGCTCCCCCGGAACCCTCCACTGACTGCTCGTGATAAACTATGAAAACTTTGAAGAATTTATCTCTCATTCCCAGAGTCGGGCCAAGAGAAGAGGGGACCACGCCCACGGAAGATATATATGCAGAGTAGGCCTCATGGACTGGCGAAAGTGATCTCACTTCGGCATCGCCAAGTATCCAACGGTCATGTCAGACTCGGCCACGGAAGCTTGGGATCAGTCATAAATGTGAGGAGAAAATCGTTATTGATTATAATCAGTATGTGCTATCACAGTAGGTAAGTCTAAAATAGTGGTCAGTCGGCCTGAGTCTCGAGAGAGAGTTTGAGAGCGTGATCGCGTGAAGTATGTTTTTCATTGAGTCA
>JAXRKP010001030.1:125000-145000 GCA_037039925.1 Doris montereyensis
TTGAGTGATTTTATTCATAACTAAGGGAGGAGAAAGATTTTGAAAATTGAGTCAAAATCCAGGATGGCGGTCGTTTCTATGGCAACCAAGGACGCTACAATGATATAGGATGACTGTATTTTGACAGTTACTCATGTACATACTACAAGCAAAAACCTAGCTCAAAAGCAAAAACAATCCCTTCAGGTGCCCCCCCCCTACCCCCATCCCTTAACTACCGGTACTGGGTACTGAAGATTATATTAATTATTCAAGACTTGCGCTTTAGATTGGAAAGTGGGGGCGGGGGCGAGGGTCCCTTGAATCAGGGACATCCAGATGTCTATTTAGTGTCTACGACTGGGGGGGCATCCAAGTATACTACGTCACCACTTCCTGCGTTTATCTTAAAACAGCTTTGACACTAGTCGTGGCCACTTTCACATGCGCGCACAATTTGCAACTCCTCTCTCGCTCTACATAATTATGGGCTAATGGAACCCAGATGGATGTGTAACAGATAGTGTGTTGTTAGGCCTATCAACTTATTTACTACAGTGTACTACAATTAACTACATGTCATTGTACAATAGTAGCTTTTCACGTGCAGTGGACCCACATTGTATTGTCAGAGTTAAATTTTCCTGATTCGGGTAGATCTACACAATAATAATTTACTTTACATTGACATCGATTATAAGGGGTTTATTTTAGACGCAAGCTAAAATAACCGATAAAGTGAAAACATCTGTACAGCTGTAGGGAACAACATTTATAGATCTAAAATACCCTCCAACCCCTCCCAAACCAAACCTACAACATTACTCGGTTCCATTGCAAGCACAATGTTTGAAGACGAAATCCAGTCATTTACATGTCATTCCCATGACTTTTCATCTATACGGTAATAAAAAAAACGAAAAGAAAACTTTGCCTGTGTGAATGTCTGGATGTCCTCCATAGTCTCTTCCGTCTTTTATGTCTGAAATCCCAAAAAATCTTCTGGTTTATATTTCTGACGTAGCCTACAAAATATAACCTAAAAAATATGTCTTTTGATTAGGTGACCGACACTGACCGGAAACTCGAAGAGAAATAGTAGTTAGCTGAGCCTCCATAATAGTATAGTATGGATGTTTATGTAGTTAGCCATCGGCCCACCCCACCCCTACTTTTGGGTGACATGATCATGATTTTTGGATGTCCTCTTACCCTAATCACAGACTGTATATACACTTGGGTTTGGATGTATATCTAGCTCTTAAAACAGACAATTTGGATGTGCACCCAATTGTAGAGACTACGTAGACATTTGGATGTCCACATAGTCACCGAGACTAGTTGGACGTCTGGATGTCCTCTAGTCTCTTCCATTTTTTAGGTCTGAAATCCCTCAAGTCTTCTGATTTTTACTTTTAATGTATGCCCATAGTTTTTATGTTTTAAATATTTGTTTATCATGTCCTTTATATCATAATCTGTATGCGTCATTCGGCATTCAATACCAGTATTTATAACATTTACGTTACCCTTTCTGAGGTACATTTTGTTGAATAATTTCTTTTGTGTGCAAGCTTGTTCTAGATCTAGACATCCATTTTCAGTTGAGAACCAAAGTTGCTGCAAATTGCAGGAGGCAGGTTATGTTTTATTAGTACAGTTGGGTTCATGATAGTGATCTGTATGATCTTATGGTGCTTGCCCACATTTCATTTACGTTGAAGTCGAGGTTGTATTTTTGTAATAATAATATCTTTTAAAAAATGTGTACATATATACATATATATATATATATATATATATATATATATATATATATATATATATATATATATATATATATATATATATATATATATATATATATATATCTATATATATATGTATATCTATCTATCTATCTATCTATCTATCTATCTATCTATCTATCTATCTATATATATATATATATATATATATATATATATATATATATATATATATATAGAGAGAGAGAGAGAGAGAGAGAGAGAGAGACAGACAGACAGACAGACAGACAGACAGACTGACAGACAGACACAGACAGAGATCATCTGCCTACATCGCTCCATCTGGGTGTGAGTGCATGTGCGTGTATGCGCGCGCGCATGAACCGAATATATGTGTTTGTGTCCGCGTGTTTATTTAATGCGTGTATCCCTGAATCGACACTGCGTAAACAAGACATGGTAAGGAAAAATCATGATATTTTATTTTTTTATTTTTTTATAAAAAGGATGAATTGTATATGTTCGGTACCTAGCCTATTAAAAAAAAAAGTTGAAATAAATTTATCCAAGTTATAAACCTTATAAAGTATCACCCTCCCTGACTCTAGGATTCTGAAGGCAACCTCATGCTCACACAAATGCATGTACTATGTTTAACACATTGCTTATGGGAAGACGTGTTTTGGACAGAGCTACATAAGACGAGGAAGTAAAAATAAAAACTCATGTGTCATTGTCATGGCGTCACGATCTATTGAACATCCGGGACACAGCGTTGTGTAAGTGTTTCATGCTGTTTATAACTTTCTTCTCCTCAGCTTGTTTTACAGCGCTTTTTCTCTTCATTCTACTAGCCGAGTTACATTAAAGTCACTACGTCGAACTCCTTTTCAACCTATTGCCTGAAGAATAAGTCAAGGAGTTCAATGACAATTCTATAACGTTGATCAAATAACCACGTGACTTCTACACCAGCCCCACCTCCAGTGGTCACGTGACCGAAACATTTACACTTTACACACTAGGCCTACTAGGTCTACTTTACAGTTGCGTAAAGTGTGTGATCCCAAAGACTTGCTAGCAAGGGGACTATTTCATTCGTCATTACACAAACGTTATAGGTTCACGTAAATTCTTGAAGTCCAGAGTTTTCTAAACATCATGTCTCCACTGCAGGTCAATTTGGCTGTGAAAGCACCCCAACAGTTGTAGATGAAGAGGTATGTTTATATTTCTCAACCACTTTTCTCTTTCTTTTCTTTTCTTTTGATAATTACGGAAGCGGTCATTGTTAGAAGCTCTAATTTTCTAACAAACCAAGATGACGGATGTTGATTGGGTGTTTGCTTCCTTTTCTTTTATATTTTTATCCAGAATCTAGATCTAGATCTAGCTTCTGGATTTAGATCTCGAGACAGATAAAGATCTTTAAAATTAGAAACCTTATACTCTAGGTCTAGATCTGCCCAGAGCTACCAGTGCCTCCCTGATCTACTGTGTCTATATTGTAATCATAATGGAGAGCAACTTTTGCTGCTAGAAATGTTGGTAGCAATTTTTAAAAAGGATGTATTTGAGCATTGATGATTGACCAGTGCTATTCAAAGTATGTCAGATAGACTTTGTCATTATCCGTCATTAATTTTAATGGTGAAAAGGAGCTCGTCCCTCATTTGGATTGCCATTAATGACAGATGGACTTTGCCACTATCCGTCATTAAACGGATGGACTTTGCCACTATCCGTCATTAATGGTTGACCTGAGCATGATCCACGTAAATTAGGAATAGACTTTGTATTTTTGTAATGAGTAGCCTAATTAACTAATTCAAACATCTAGATTAAGATGTACGGTAGATCTAATGTGATGTTATTTTGTTATTATTTGACATTTTCGCTATTTCCCCATGGATGTGACAAATTACAGATGATGGTGGGTGGGGAACGATTCCGACCATTAGATCTAGATGTGACTTACGTGATTTGATACAGATCTCTCTCACTCTCTCTCTCTCTCTCTCTCTCTCTCTCTCTCTCTCTCTCTCTCTCTCTCTCCTCCCCCTCCCTCCCTCCCTCCCCCTCCTCCCTCCCTCCCTCCCTCCCTCCCTCATTCATGTGTATATCTCTCCTATCTTTCTTGGCAATACAATCGATACTATTAACGAATAGCATTTTCTCTCTCAGGTATTCATCATTGCGATTAGTCACGTCATTTAGCAGTATGACACCATTGTCGATTTATGTAACCTTTTGACACTGTTTTAAGGGATTTCCATAGTGTAGTGCACCATTTAATTTTTGCAGAGAGCAAAATTTAACAATATAATTTATTTGGTTTTTGTCTGTCTGGGTATCATCTGATATCATTTGAGTATAGAATAGATCGATAGCATATGTTTGTATTAAATATCTTAGTTTTCCAATTGCATACAGTTTAGTATCTGTACCGATACCAGGCTCTCTATGTAGATTTATATCCATCCATAACAAATTGTGCAGGGCTATGAAATTTCTCACTTTCATAGTCCATAATATAAATTTAATCTCATGTGTACAAAAAAAACCCCCAAAAAAACAAACAAAACAAACCGTGATTTAAAAAAAAAAAAAGAATAAAAATGTTTTTATATTAGTTTTTCAAAGCTATTGGCTCATATTAGATCTAGATCTGCACATCTACATGGAAACTTCATAAAAAAAAAATTTAAAAGATATTTAATACAAACATATGCTATAGAGATCTTTTCTATACTCAAATGATATCAGATGATACCCAGATAGACAAAAACCAAATAAATTATATTGTTAAATTTTGCTCTCAAAGAGGATAGGCTTTAATTTTCATCCATTGAAATGATTTACTTCAAACTGTCTTTAAGATCTTAGAATCAATCTTTTTAGATCTCAATATATCAGCTAAATATCAAAACTATTTGTATTGGCTTTCACAACATTTCGATCAATTTTTTTGAAAAGGACATAAAGACAACTGAATCAACTGATGTATTATCATTATTTTCATATAATTTAATTTACTTACTGACAGAAATAATAAGGAGCATGAATTATTGCCAATTTGCTGTATTTAAGACATAAGGGCTGAACAACAAATCTGGGTGGGTTTTTTTCTTTTCTTCTTTAAATGTTAAAGTTTTAGCTGTTTTGATCAAGAGGTAGTTCAGCAACAATATGTAAAATATGTTGACAAATTTGTCAAACATTGAATTTGTTTGTTTCTTTGAAGTAACCCATGTCCTGATAGGGTCAGATATTGAATGCAATACAAAAAATTTGTATTTTGTGTCATCGCACAGTTCAATTCAGAAAAGAAGGACCCACTTGCATTCCCAGCCGTTGTGACCATTGACACAGAACAGCCCCCATGTCCAACGCACTATTCATCAGCAACAGCGCCGTCGCCGCATCATCTGCTGTTCTGCGTTGGTGATCCTATTGGGACTCACATGCTTGGCCACCCTGCCCTTGGCTCTGAAATGGCGCATGCACCACCGTAATGTAAGCCGTATTTTCTTCTTTAAAAAAAATTTTTATATTATTATCTTGTAATTGTAATATTATGACATGTATGCAGATGCCTTTATTTAACCTGTTTGGACGTCTCAGAAGACTAATACAGAGTCTGTCCTCCTACCAACTATATTGTATCAGATCGTTTGGCTTTCAATGGGAAATTAACGTAATTTTTCACTAAATGTGTAGAGTTAAATCATAACCGATGTGTATGGGTCGGGGGGGTCCCATGCTCAGGACCTTCCCCACACACACACAACTCTCATATAATCATATTATATGTTTTAGATCTGGTGGAATGTGTAGATTTTATTTTTACTTTTATATTCGCATATAATATGATAAAAAAAAACATATCAGGTAGCATAAAGCAAAGAAAATGTGTATTAAAAGCCAAAACGCTTTGTCGCACTATTCGTCTAGCTGGGTATTATGCATCTGAAATGTTATTTGGATTCATCTTCTTTTATCGTTGAAGATTATAATGCGTTGCAACTTGTTAATTTACGGCAACTCTTTATGAAAGGGGAAAAAAATCTTCTTTATGCCTTTGCTTAATATTTTGTTTGTTTGTATGTGTGTGTTCACAGCGTTGGTCTTGCCGTTATGGTAAAGAGTAGGAATCAGTGAGAATGTTTGGATTGACCACCAACACAAATTGATTCATGCCAAGCATGGACATGGCAATGTCCAGGAGCCACCCATTCATGTCCTCCAGGTACGGAAAGTAAGTCTGCAATATGTATATAAATTTTAATTTTTTAAAAATTTGATTTGAGATACCCAACTAAGGTAATCTCTGGGATTTTGGTAGGATTTTGAAAATTTTGCCCGGACAGCCAAAAGGGATCTTTAACATCCACAGAGGTTTGGGATCTGCACACAAGACTTCTTTTTTATCGTCCGTCTCTGATGGGACTATATGCTAGATCCACCTACCTGAACCAGGAGGGTAGATTTTGCTATATGAAAAAAACTTGAAAGTTTTCAACCGCCGACATGACTCGAACCCACTACCTTTTGGTTGAGAGGTCAACACCTTGCCTCTGGACTATCGAGACCCCATATAGAGATAAGTAGTATTACAGTAATGACCACCTAAATGCCCGGTGCTTAGGAAGCAGAGAAAGCGGGCATTTGGGGTCCAAACAACAATTTGGGGTGGAGATGTCAGTATGATTATGATGCAGAAATTCAACATTTACTAAACATTTGATGTGAGTAATATGGACACCTGGGAACCATTTAGCACTGAGGTGTTGAGCATGCAGAGCAGGTTGACCATCAATGGCCACGAGAGACCTGAAGACACAATGGAAACAGCTTCGATGCAAGACAGGGGAGTAGTAAAACTGTTCACACCTTGTCCCTGGATCGAGATGCCAGATGATTACTGCGCTTTACTTACGACATCAAAAAGAGCTGTGGGCGGAGTCCGAAGGACTTCAATTCTATTGCCCAGTGACAAACCAGTGATCCAATGTAACAAAGGCTGTGCTGTACAGTGGATGGAGTTAAGAAAAGAAGACTGGTCATCTTTTATTACATTACAATGGATGTAATAAAGGGTGGATTTGCAATGCATGGCACATTGTTGACGACGGGCATAAGCCATATATATTAGTGATGTATGATAAATTAAAAAAAGAAATTGTAATCAATTACAGACACATTTTATGATAATTTGAAAAATGATACCTGCAGTTGCCATTGAGACCGGGCATTTGGCGAAAATCTTGTAGAGAAACAGCATTTAGAGAGGCAATTTATAAATTTTTTAAAAACATTTTCACAGATTATTGCGGGCATTTAGGCCTTCACTACTGTATAAAATCTAGATAGAAAGAGCTAGAAAATCAGGTAAATAGATAAAGATGGATTTGAGTCCATATCATGCATAAGTGCAGATTCTTTGACTGTACATTAGTTGTCCCCCAGCCGACCATTTCATTCATAGTCCTTCTGAACTCCCTAGGGAGCATACAATACACTAGCCTGTTTGGCCTTCATTACTAACACTCTGACAAGATCTTCTCTCTGCCTAAAGATGGTCAAGTGAGGAAAAGTGGAGTGAGGTACCTTTCCTTAGAGTGCAATGTTGTGAAAAGGAACCTGGGTCAGCCATGGGTTTTGACCCAGTGTATATTTTGTACCAGATAGATAGATAAACATACATTTTTCTTATATATAACAGAATGATGCACTGATAAATCAATGCAGTAGCCCTCAGTACATTTAAAAAATTTTTTTAGTGTTTTAATTTAATTTTTCTGATATCATATTGCCCCCCTGTCATTTCCATGTTTTGTTGGCGTTAGATGTATGTTACACACACACACACATACACCAGTGTTCAGATTAAACTTCTTACAGACTCTACTATTATACTCCAGTGTACCTATTTATAGAAAGTGCTGGTGGACTTGTCACTTATAAGTATAAATCTCCTTTAAACATTAAGCTAGCTCGCTGTCATTGACACACTAGTCATCATAGATATGCTACCAAACGTAACATAATGCAAATGCTATATAAAAACGTGCTCATTAATGTGTTAGATTCAACTTCACGGCAACCGGATCTCAGTGCTGTGTTTACATTTTCTGCGCTTCCTGTGTGCTTGTGATGGGTGGCATTCGGAGGAAATGACTCTCCATTTCTCTCCTGACAGTCCTTGACAACAAAATTGATGATGAAAATGGGAAGTAAAAGCATAAAACGTATATATTAAAAACAGGGCGATGAAGCGTGCATGTTGAACAGAGGCAGTACAGTAGCAAAATGCTATCCAATAACGGTGGTGGATAGTGATGCTATTACACTAAAATCATGACCTTAGCGTTATAAAGAGGCCTAATTCCATCAATGAGTTTGCAGAAATGAGAAATAAAATAAGGAACAAAAATATCTTTGACTAGTCAATCAGATCATTGAAAGAAAACATTAACCACGGTCTTGGCTGGCTAGAACAATGGGAAGCAGTTATGGACGGCTGGTTTGTGGAGGGCTAAATACCACTGACCGCCTAGCAGGCAGCCATTTGGGCAGTTTAAACCGTAATGAGTGAAAGATCAACAAACCCCCTTCCCCACTAGAAATTGCTGTTTTTAATGAACTGATTACTGTTATTTCCATTAATAGGAAAGATTTCTCTTCATCGCTTTTTATTTTTCCTCTTTCTCAGCCGTATGGCTGCTTACAAAGATGAAGATAAGAACATTTGCTACATCACCCGTTTGGATGAAACCTTTGAGGAAGGTTATGAAACGATGGGAGAAATATGAGGTAAATGGTTTGTTTATGAAATGACAGTTATCTCTTTACATTTCTAATATCTAGCCTATTGAATTTGTGAAAAGACAGTCATCTCTTTACATTTCTAATATCTGACCTTTTGAATTTGTGAAATGACAGTCATCTCTTTACATTTGTAATATCTGATCTTTTGAATTTGTGAAATGACAGTCCTCTCTTTACATTTGTAATATCTGACCTCATCTCTGTACATTTAAATATCTGACCTATTGAATTTGTAAAATGACAGTCATTTCTTTACATTTATAATATCTGATCTTTTGAATTCGTGAAATAAAGAAAAATTCGGTTGGTTAAAAGCCCATACAGGCAGAACACTTCTGCTCCATGTTTATTAAAGACACAATCTCTCTCTCTCTTTCTCTCACACACACACACACATACATACATAGGTATAAATTTACACTCTCGCATAGGGTCTACAATGCAAGATTGCTATACAACGTCGTGATCAAACGCAGGCACCAGTAGTACTGTGTTAATATTAAGATACATACAATACTACAAGTGGGCTAATACACTACATGAGTATTGGGTTTTTCACGGTCGCTTGTTATTATTACTTTAGGGATAGGCACATATGCCTGGTAGAAAGTTCCGGGCTTGACTTGGATTAATGAAGTGAAGCTGCTTTGATTAGAGCTTTTCTTTTAATACCCGAGACTCAATTCCAACTTGGGTGGATAGCGGGTGCTGCTGTTGAGTTCTTCATCGTTCCTTTTCCTCTTTTATCTAATATTTAATCTTGTTGTTTTACTTTCACCTGAGATCAACGTATGTATAGGGGGGTAAACTTCAATAAAACAACAAACAAGTCCAACTGACCTCCACACCCTTTGCGAATCACGCCCGTAAAGGAGATAACTCACACATGTTGACTTAAAAAAACACTACTATTGTTTAGCTTGGAATAGGAGTTTTGATTCCAAGAGTGTTGCATTATAGGTAGTCATCGTTGAGGTAGGTAGAGAGAGAGAGAGGGAGGGGGGGGTGGCATACTTGAAGAGAACATTAAGAGATATTGTAGTTATAGTAATATGTTTTGAAGGGAAGTAAAGTGATTGCAAAGTAAATGCCATGGAAGAAAATGAGTAAGAAAACATGAAACATATGATTGAAATTAATGACTGCGATAAAAGAGGATGAAGAATGTTTGGTGAAAGAGATGGATTTGAATGTAAAGAAATGAAGATAAACGAAAAGAAGAGATGATTCACTTGTTTTCGTCTGTTCTTGGGTTGTTTTCTTTTATTGTTTTTTGTGTGTGTGTGTGTTTGAGTAATTATTTGGCTAGAGCCTATCAGGGGAGGAGGGGACTCACCTTTTTAATAACTGCTATGGCATATTACTTGCACAACATGCACATGGCACCTGTGAAATTTTCACTCATGTTTTATAGAATCAGATGATGAATAATCTGCAAGACTAATGGCTTGATATACTTTTGAAAAATAAACCATAGATATATAGGTAGTTACCATACAGGACTCAAACACTCTTGCCAGTCCAGTAATGTACTACTACAGGACTATGATGAAATCTCTCTTGAATTTTGATTCTAAAACGTTGGCACATCTGATAACATTGGGTTTTTTTTTATATTGTGACCCTCTTCTTTTTATTTCTTGTACTTGTATATAAATGCAATGCTCTTACGTAATACTATTTTTGAAATTTTAAAGGGGCGATAAAGTTCAGGGTTTTTTTTCAGAGCTTGTCCCCATCCCTGTGTTATGATGTAACAGTGCATGTTTTGTATAATATTGCATAACATTTGGTCTGAGAAATTTTTCAGGCAATTTTCTCAAGGGTGAATGTTTATCTGTGGTGTTAAGACATGAGAAAAACAGAAGGAGAAGGGGAAAAAAGGGATAAACGGCCATGTTATTAGGTGCGTATTTAAAAAAAAATCTTTTAGTCTACCATTGCCCCATCTACGCAGGTGGTAGGCGGATGCTGCTGGTAGGTCCTACTTCTTTTCCTTATCTTTCAACTTGCTGCTTCCTCTTAATTCACCCTGAGATCACCGCAATGGTGGACGGGATAAATTTCAAAGGAAGAAACAAAAGTCCGTCTACTTCAACTAATTTCATTATGTTTTGTTTATTTTTGCTCTTTTTTTATCACAGAAAAATGACAGCCGAACGCCAAAGACACTGAGGGTTCTCACAGACAAGCACATTGCAGCCATTGTGGTACAGCACATACCCGACATCCACATCTACGCCACTGTCACAATGCAGAGTCCTACTGGGCTGTGGAGATTGGAGGAGACCCGTAAGTAGGCCATTGACTGATTGGTTATCAAATTTAGGGGTCAAAAGTGTCGAGGCCAACACCACTAACAGATTCACAGTTTCTTACGTTTCTTGTCTTTTTACTCCACATCCGTCTTCCCTTTTTTGGGAGTCGGTGGTCGAACGATTAGGCTGCCAGATTGGTGATCATGAGATCCCTGGTTCGAATTTAGCTCTTGGAAAGACACTCATTATGCATTTCCCCTACTCAACACAGGTGCAAATGGGTACAAACAATCGCTTGGGAAAAATTCACCTGTGCCTGTCAGGATTTGAACCGGTCTTACCATGACTGCAAAGTCGCAACACTACGGTTCAGCAACAACACCTCCAAGGTCTTGATGCTTTTGGATCACATGGAGAAGCAAACAATACTATTGCATGTAACTCTTGAAAGCTCTAAACTTCAAATGAGATGCAGTTGCTTTCTTTACAAAATGTCCAACAAGATTTCTTTGACATGGGTAAATTTCAAGCATCTAGAAATGTACGCCCGTTATTTCAAGTCAGATTTACTGCCAAATTGTAAACAAAAAGATAGTCACAAACCTAGCAATATTCTTAAACTACTCCGTCTCTCTCCGTCGCTCTTATCCATCTTTTCTCTCTCTCTCTCCTCTCTCTGTCTCTCTCTCTCCATTTATCTATATATTTATCTATTTATCTTTCACTCTCTCTTTATCTTTTCAATGTGATTCTCCTGTCTGGCCAGTCAAATATTGACATATAGACAGCTACTTCGGATTGTTTCATTGTCATTATTTGTCAAGTTAGCTGATTTATCTATTGTGTTTTCATTTGTTTTTTCTTTCAAATGTTACGGCGATGAGTGTATGGAATCAAATACTCTGCATTATTCCAATGTACAGTATCACTCTCTGTCAAGTGATTTCATTTCTTATTTATAACTGTATAAATAATTATTTAGCAGATATATATTTTAAGGACAAGGAATTTCAAGTGGTTTATGTATAATGTATGCTAATTTACTCCTCCCTGTTTCCAGAAGTGACCACTGAGATGAAGATAATTCATGTTTAATGTGATCATGGAGACAAGATCAACCAGAGCGCTTGAAAGAGTTTTGTTGAAGTGGAAACCAAAGTCTCAGTTATTTGAAGAACACAGCATCTCGAATGTTGATTTCAACACAATGAAACAATACTTTTTAAATCATGTTTGATCTATTTTTGTTAAAATGTTTAGAAATAATGTTTGAACAAAGATTTATAGAATCCACAATATAAGATTTCTTTCTATCTCTTTCTTGAATGTGTTGTATATCCGTCGAACTATCTTGTCATTCAGTCTGTCATTTTTGTGTGATTTTTTTTCTATCATTCTTCTCTCTCATCTTTCTGTCTTTCTCTTCTCTCTCTCGTTCTCTCTCTCTCTCTCTCTCTCTCTCTCTCTCTCTCTCTCACACACACACACAAATGCACACACTCAATAGCACCTTCCTCCAGACATGCATTTAAAGATTGCAATGTTACGTGAGGCAGTACAGCAAAGACAGTATCAAATAGCTTGACAAACAAACAAAAGAACGATTTTTTTAACAGTTGAACATTATTTATGTAACTTTGTATTTGGATTGTTGAACCCTATCTGCTTGGACAAGTCTTATTCCTATTCTTCCACACACCGAGTCTTTATGTAATTGTATGCACTATTTCCTGCTTGTGTGTAGCATACTGTATTTGAGAATGTGTAATTAATTGTTTGTAAATCACTTTCATTTCAATGTGTTACGAAAATCAACACCGATTCTTTTTAATGTACACACACTTTTAACTAACAAAACATTTTTTTTTTTTATTGTGTATGTGCGTGATTGTATTTTTTTCAGTCGTGCATCATTTTTAAAAAAAGCCAAACTGATGCCCTGCATTCAACGACATTTGAATTAAAAGCTTATCTTGTTTCTGTTTCTCTAACTTTTACTGAGAGCGATATTAAGGGTATTTTGTGATGTTATGCATTTTATTATCTACTTATATTATCTCTGTAAGAGAAAATGATCTTGAGTCGCCATTACCCTTAGCAGGTCTTTACGAAATGGCTTGCAGAGTAAATCAGTGGATACATTTTATGGATTGTAAACAACATTGTTTTAAAATGAAGAGATTTTCCGCCTTCCACAAATAAAATTCTGTGCACAAGTATGCAAGTCTTAACCAAACCAAGATTTGGCAGGGGGAAAATGTACTATGGTACTCATATTTGTAAACAAAATCGCTTTGACTTTTATTCTAGATCTGAGAACAAAATTATGCTGAAGTATAGATCTGTAACATTTGACATTTGCCGATGGTTTTCTATTTCTATCTCCAACCCATGAGGAAATTAAAAGAAATTAATTACTATTATTACTCCCTTGTTTCACCTTCTGTGTATATGTTTCAAACTAAGCCTAGTTCATATGGTTTGGTTTTCTAGCCTTATCTGATAACAATCTATTTGAACCCTAAACAATGGCACCGACTTTTATCGTCAAACTGTTTTAGAGAGAATTCTTTTAAATTAAATTATTCTTATTCCCATCTTTCATGATTACTTCTCAGTCTACCCTTTTTCTTTTTGTTTCGTGATGCACCAAAACTAAATGTACATTTTTTGTATTCACATCGAGGAAACTTAATTACAAAACAGAATGTTGCCTTACATTCCAACAGTTATTTTGCCTTTGTGTATTATTGACAAAATTTTATATCATTTTGTTATAAGAGGAAGGCGGACAAAAAGTAAACTCAAATGCCGTTTTTTATACCATTTATATGCTGAGATATTGCCAGACCTTAATTTATCATTAACATTTTTTTATATTTGACTTTATAGCTTCCTCTTATATCTATGCAAGAAAAGAAAGGAAAACGAAATGAAATAGAACAAAATTGTGAATAAAGTCTTCTTTTGTGTTAAAAGATAAACTGAACCAAGACAGTGTTTACTTTTATATTATTGGCTTGTCACATCCGTCATGTCTTGTCATTTTCAGCCTGACTTTGTCTTTGTCATTTACCCTCTCCAATCTCCATTCACAAATGTGTTGTTTTTTTTTTTCTCCTGTTTTTTGGGAGGTTTATATGTCGCCTTTAGAGAAATATTTCTGCTGTATTTTACTCCATTAGCGTGGGTGGCCGAGTGGTTAGGCTACCAGTCTAAGGATAATGAGGCTCCACTAATAAAACTTGGTCCAACATATTTTTCCTTGGGAATTATCCCTACTTGACTTCGGTAGCAAATGGGTACAAGCAATAGCTGGGGGATCAAAACCTGCGTCAAACCAGCTTTCTATCCAGGAGTTGGTTATCATTATCTGTTCCGCCTCATGCTATAGAAGCTATGAAGTGAAGATAATGACATAAGATAATAGGAAAGCCCATTGGAACAAAGACGAAACAAATACAAAGAATAGACAGAAACAAATCCTGGCCACAATGGAGATCGAAAAGAAAGCCTGTTTTACCAACCGAGTTAACTACACTCCCTTAGCACACTTTTTTATCCATGGTGAGGCAAATAGAAAGCCGACACAGAGGTCGCAGGTTTGATCTCCATGATAGCCAGGCTTTTTTTCTGTCTTTTCTTTGTATTTGTCTGGTCTTTGTCCCTATGGGGCTTTATATTATCTTATGTCATTACCTTCACTTCCGACATGCCCCTTGCCTCACTGTTTGTCTTTATCTAATATAGAAACTAGGATAACAAACTCCAGCTCCATGGTCTGAAATTGACTGCCAATGAGAGCATTTCAAGAAGGCAGTCAACTGGCACATTACTGCTGAGTCCTAAATTCTTTCTGGTGCTTTTTATTATTTGTGGAGATTGGCGGGTGTTGGTAGTGGGTCATACTTCTTCTCTTCTTACTCTTTCACTTCCCATTAATTTGTATCATGCTGTTTCATCTTTATTTACCCTGAGATCACCACAATGGTGGATGGGGGGTTCATTTCATTAACAAATTCTATTCATGTTACATTGTATCTTCCTGTGGTTAGTTGTCAGGTGCTACTGATAGGTTCTACTTCTTTCCCTACCTTCCTTGACTTGTCTTTCATGTGGCTGTTACTGTGTTTCTCTTAATTCCTAGAGGGGGAGGGGGTGGTCATGTGTTACTGGTAGGTTGTACTTCTTTCCTCACATTCCTTAACATGTCTTTCATGTGGTTGTTAGTGTTACTTAATTCCTAGAGGGGAGGGGGTAGTCATGTGCACTGGTAGGTTTTACTTCTTTCCTCACATTCCTTGACATGTCTTTCAGTTTCATATGGCTTTTATGCTGTGCTACCTTTGGAGTCACCTTGAGGCCACTGTATATTATGGTGGAAGGGGTAAATTACAATAAAACAAAAATAAATTGTAACTTGGTATTTATTTTCTTTACCCCAAAGTCAAGTGGATGGGACAATTAATGTAATGTTAATGACATTATTGACATGAAATTAATCCATTTTAAAATCAATTGATTGAATACATTTTGGAAATGAAAACAAGCCGAACTTTGGCTTGTTTTACAGTGATTTGGAATTAAAGGGATTTGTTTTTTTTCCTCTTGGATAAACATGCTCCACACACCATTAGATAGAAATAGAAAATGCATCCCCCTTCTCTTTAAATTGGTATACGTACAACAAGTTGTAGTAGTTTAGTTTTCGTGTTGTGAGGTCATACGAGGAGAAGTGCCGCAATGTTGAATGAATGCCTTGTGGGTATCGAAGGAAGATTAATCTCGGTTGGTTTACGGAAAACTACATTTCCATCCATAGGGTTTTTAAATACTGCTTCAATAGCGTTGCATCGATACCATCAAAAACATTATAAAGTAGAAAAGGGGGGGGAAAGAATCTTCATTTTGATACCAAGTTTATTCTTGTATGATAAGAGCCAGTGATAAATTGATGGGTGAATCAAACCCACAATAATATGTGGGAAGTCAGTGCAGTTAGCAGAGCTGGCGGAATCGTGTGTAGTGTTATCATAAGCAAAGTTTTGGGTATCGATACCTACGGTGCTTACGTACACCGATCCCTCAGTGAGGATAATTCAAACCTCACCTTAACCTGACCTCAGTCAGTCTGTGCCAGGAGGCACATCAGGCCTGAACATGATCCATCCAATTGTCCCTATCCTGGGCTGCTCTTCTCACTCTTCAAGAAGGCCATCCCTCTCAATTCCTATTTTTCTACACCATCCGCGTCGTGTCATTGTGACAATTGGTAATGGTAATGATGGCTGCTGTGACGACACGGATCACTGATTTTGTTATTAAGTGGTGTTATTAAGGGTAGTTTATACCGATTTGAATGAGGGGAAACAACCCCCACCCCAACATAAAAACATACCCAACAACCCAGTCCATGTATTTATGCCAAACTGGTGAAATCTATACTATCTTTTTTTTAAAGATAAAAGATAAGACAATGTATCATGACAGGTTCAAACTGCAGTACAGAACACAATTCCTTTCGTTTTGTGAACGAGCAATATAATAATGTTTGATGTGTTTTGTTTTTGTTGTTGTTGTGGTGTGTTGTTGGGTTTTGTTTGTTTTTGTGTTTTTGTTAGGGGGGGGGGGGTGGTGTCAGACATATGATCAAAGTGGCTGTGACTGATGTCAAGATGGGAATGGGCAGAACACATGTTGCAATGTATAACTATCGCTGGTTGAGAGAAAAGATTGGTGGCCCAAAAGAACCACACAACGACAACCTAATGGTGATGGGTTCAAGCCTCGACGGTTGAACGTTTTTCTCGAGATATTTTATTTTTCAAGTAATCGATTCCATCCCAGCTCCGTCGCTGCCCTCGTCCAGATAGGTGGATCGACACCAGTTCCATCGGAGACGGGTGATAAAAGGAAGGCCCTGTGTGCAGATCACAACACTCTGTACACGTTAAAGAGCCCTTGGCTGTTAACGGGGGCAGTCCGGTCAAAATTAAAGATCCCACAATCCCCGAGATAACCGTATTTTTTAGTCGTGGATGTGGGTGAAAAACAGGCGTGGATTTACCATACGGCCATACAGGTCAACAATTTAATCTTCAATGTTAAAAACATCTTCATATAACTCTAGAATGAAATTAATACAAATTTATGAAAGACGCTGAGAGTGAGAACCCACAGTGCTAGTTCTTGTAGCGAGCGGTGAGAGTGAGTCTATTTTTAGAGGGGGACATTTTGCGTTTGTGTTCTCAAGTGCTGATCATCTTCACTACGTATGAGAAGCCAACGTAGGTCAAAGTGAAGGCTCAAAGACAAGACTTTGGTGCAGTGTCCCAAGTTTGGCGCATTGGCATCCGTAAATGAAAACTGGCAAAACGTATGTATTTTATTCGTTTGGCTTACAATTTTAGGGCTAATCTTTTAGCTTTGCTCATGTATATTAACATTTTATGAATTAACACCGAGTTATATACTAATATCAATTAAAATTATCAGTTTTTAAATTGTGTTTTCAACTTTTTAAAATTCCGAAATTCGGAATTGAAAAAAGTCGATAATTTACTTTTTTGCCCGCCAACGTAATTACTAGCACAGCTGCCTAGTCAATAATTGTTGTATGTAGATTCTAGATCTTATTACAAACAGATCGCGGCAGTGAAAATGTACTAGACTTGTTACTGTATAGTCTTATCGTGGATGAATTTAAAATAATTTATAGATCGGTATGCTCACAAGGATTATTGTAATTACTATGTTTATTAATGTAATGGTGGATGAGGTAAAAAATTATTTTTAAAATATAAACTTCAAACGTTTCAAGCATGAGGATAAGCTACAAATAAAACATTGAGGACGTCATCAACTGAAAGACATCGCGTTTTCGGCTTTCGAAACCCGTCTACGTATGATACTGTCAAATGGTTGACTACTAGCGTAGAAAAACAAGCGCTTGTTTTGCTTCTATTATTTATTATTTGGAGGCGATAGCAAAAAGTCGCACAGACGTGAAACATTTGAAAGAAAAAGTTAAGATTAATAAGAAGTATATCAATGTAGTTCAACCCATATGGTCAATGCTGTCAAATATATCACAAACGAATGACAACATATTATATCCGAAACACTATGGGACAGGATCGAATAAATGCTTTAATTGTTTTAATTGTCAGTTCACAAGGGTTTAATAAAAAGTATGAATACTTTAAACCAACGAGTAATCAATCGATTTGCATCATTGAGGACCAAACGAGCTCAATTCCTCTACACATCAAGGAAAAGCAAGTCAGTACTTGGCTAGTGACGTCATATTCGTTGATTTGTTATTCTTTTCAATTCCGTTTATTAAAGTGTCCATCTAGGTGCTTAGGGTTAAATCCGCTCCTGGTAACATAAAATAAAATACCACCAAAAAACCCTGAGATAACCTTAACTTTGGATGTGGGTAAATACGGATCCAAATCCGAATCCAAATCCAAATCCAAATCAATTAAAAGTTATCAACACGGGAGTGGCAACTGGGACAAGAAAGTTAAGAAGGTAACACACAACGAAGAATGGGGATTCTAGCAAAAGCCGATTTCTGCAGTCAGTAAAATGACACAGCCCAAAATCAGAATCCTATTTACACACTTACAGTATGAGGTAATGCGTTTGAGGGGCGTGTTTCCGGAGTTAACATTGAAAATCCGGTACGTAAAACACGGTGTAACATCGGTGGCTGATGAGTGGTTAGGCTACTGGACTGGGGATCATGAGGTCCCGGACTCGAATCTTGACGAAGCCAGGCCCGACGCTGTGTTCCTTAGAAAAGACACGTAACACGCATTTTTCTCACCCGACTCAAGTGCAAAAGGGATACATGTACAAGCACTAGCTTGGGAGTTAGAATGTCAAAAAAAAAAGAAACTGCGCAGACTAGCGTCCTGTCCAGGAGGTGATAATTACAGTAGTATCCGATTAAACGCACGCCAGATAAAAGCACGTTTCGGGTAAACGAACGGCTGAGCACTATGACGGATTTTTTTCTATATAATCAAGTATACTGTTAACGCACGCTACATCATCTAAACGCACGCTTTGAATTCGTTAGAAATTATCTTTTTTAGATAGATCAGATAGCCACTAATTACTTGCCAAAGGATGTCACTTACATCACTCAGCAAGAACTCTCGCCGTTCTTTGTGTAAACGATATGCCAATAGATGCCTTGGCCTCTTGGTCTCTATGTGATGCACACGCACACTGATCAGCTCTCACTTACGACTGATGGACACAGATCTAGCCTATGGGGCAGGGGTGAGTTTGAGTTTGAGAGCATTGTAGCGTTGTTATGAGTAGATTACTAGATTCTTACGTCCTCGTGTTTTATTTGGATGAGTCATGATAGGCTAGGCGCCAATGCATGCCACACACACACACACACACACACACAGCTACTACACACGCATAATGTGAACTGTGATTAGTCTTCAAGGTTCCACCATATAATACACGTCGCTACACTGAACAGCCTCTGGAATTGAAAGTTATCGTGCTTGTTCCACAATATGTTCACAAGATCTAAACTTGTAAAGATGTCTACTACTCATAAAACATTGACATTAGAAGCCAAGTTAATGGTTATCAATGAATTAGAGTCAAAGTGGATTTAACCAGAATTTTGACTGATAAAAACTTAACCACTTATTATCCCATCCATTTACCATGTGAAATATATTGCATGCCGTAATGCAGTTAATGTCAGCAATATTTGCACTGTGTTTCGTTGTGCATCCTCAAAAATGCACTAGATCTATCTATGGTACTGTGGAACTCTGTGTTTTTGTGTGTTTTTGTTTATGGTTCTATTTGGATTTCTCTGAATAAAATAAAATAAAATAAATTACAAAACAAAAAAAAAACTCATCTAGATCTAGATCTAGATCTAATATCTAATTCAAACTCAATAACGGCATCCTAACACCGTCCACGCGGGTAGCCTGTGTGGTCAAGGGAAACAACTCAGTCTTTTTCCAAAGTAAAGGGAAGTAACTGAATTTATTTTACTCCTTTTTAAAAACGCACGCAGCCAGGCCTCCTGAGCACCGTGTGTTTAACCGGATACTATTGTATCACCTGTTCCGCCTCACGCTCTATAGGCCGTTATGGGAGTTTAAAAACAACTATATAAGACATAGTAATACAT
>JAXRKP010001030.1:150000-167500 GCA_037039925.1 Doris montereyensis
CGCCGCTCATCCTTCAGTTCGCCTCTATCTTTGTGGACTGATCGATATCGAGAGGATTGCTCGTTTCCACGAGAAGTTGATAGGATCCCGCCATCCTTTTCGATATCGCACAGTTTGTCGATGAATCAACTGTACGTGTAAAGGGGCTTTTAGTGTCACGATCAAGGCGATCTAGATTAGATCTAGTTACTTAGATTGCCTTTAGTTCACAATGGTAAGTTTATAATCTAACCCAGGAGGAGTTCAAACTGAGTACGTGTAACCAGTTTGAGAATCTGCAATCTATATCTGATAGATTGAAGAATCTTGCCTCGAATTGACTCGATTCTATAAAAACAATTATTTGTGTCCCTAGAGCTAGATCCTAGATCTCTAGATGTAGAATTTAACGAAATTTGAGACTCGATGCCTTTTTTTCATAATCTACTTAGCCCAGACCATATTTAGTTGTTTTTTTTAGATTCTATGTCAGATCCTCTATCATTTAGTTGTTTTTAGATTCTTAGTAGACGAGAGAATCTAAATTTAGATCTAGATCTGAATATGATCTATTATAGATACACAATAACGATACAAGAATGATTTAGTGGTCGTGAGTGACACTATATGGCGCCAAAAGGTGGCCAGTCATGTGATGACCCATCACGTAGATTCCATGAGTAAGCCTCATAACAAACCAAATGTATATATGTAATAAAAATATAAGAAAGTGAAAAAGAAAAAAAAAAGTGGAACACAAAAAAAAGGGAAAAATATGGGAATGAGGTAATGAGGTAAGCAGAACAGACAGACAAATGGACAAGAGAGAGAGGAGAAGAGAAGAGAGAGAAGAAGAGAGAGAGAGAGAAAGAGAGAGAGAGAGAGAGAGAGAGAGAGAGAGAGAGAGAGAGAGAGAGAGAGAGAGAGAGAGAGAGAGAGAGAGAGAGAGAGAGAGAGAGAGAGCTAATGAGAGAGAGACAGAGAGAGAGAGAGAGAGAGAGAGAGAGAGAGAGAGAGAGAGAGAGAGAGAGAGAGAGAGAGAGGCAGAGAGAGAGAGAGAGAGAGAGAGAGAGAGAGAGAGAGAGAGAGAGAGAGAGAGAGAGAGAGAGAGAGAGAGAGAGAGAGAGAGAGAGAGAGAGAGAGACAGAGAGAGAGAGAGACAGACAGACAGAGAGAGAGAGAGAGAGAGAGAGAGAGAGAGAGAGACAGAGAGACAGGAGAGGATCATACTGCTATTGTAATGATGAATTAATGATATTGTAGTTTGCTGTTGAGGCCATGAGGGTGGCACGTACCACATTGATTTATAAGGCCCTGTTCCGCGTGGAATCTGTCACGCCAAGTACCATAGCACTGGCGGACAGCAGTGACTGATATGTCTAGGATACCCTGATGGTCACTGGAGTTAAAGTGAGAAGGAACAGGTTTGGAGTGACAGTTTCTGATGTCGGTGAGGTGTTGGGTAAAGCGGTCAGCCAAACGAAGACCAGTTTCCCCAATGTACCTCATAGGACATCGTTTACAAGAAATGGTGTAAACGATGTTTCTGCTGACACATGTAAAGGCTGAAGTGACTTTCAGTTCATGGTTGGGGAAGGATATGGATACCACTTCCTCAACATATGGGCAGGTATTACAACGTCTCCTGCCACACTGGCGAGTTCCTGTGTAGGAAGGAGTATGTAACCTGCTGTGGACCAGGAGATCACGAAGATTCCTGTCCCGCCTGTAAACAAAAAGAGGCGGATCAGAGAATACATCTCTTGTGATGGGATCATTTTGAAGGATGGAATAATGTTTTGAAACCAAGTCCTTTATGTGTTTATTGTAAGGATGGTATGTCATAATAAGCTTCACTCGGTCATTAGGGCTTTTGCTTGAGTTTAGGCATGAGCGAGAGTGTTGTAGTGCTTGGATGCGGTTGAGAGCAGATGCAATGATATGTTGTGGAAATCCTCTTCCCCGAAATGATTCAACCATTTTCCCGGCCTGTTCCGCGAAGTCTATGTCATCCTGACAGAGACGACGAAGACGCAGAAATTGGGAGAAAAGAGATTTAATTCTTACAGGAAACGGGATGAGAAGAGGAATATGGAAGGTAGCTGTGACTGTCAGTTTCTTTGAAATGGATGGAGTAGTGATTGACCCATTCGACAAGTTGATGTCCAAAAATGTCACTTCAGATGTTGATATCTGAAAGGTGTAGCGTATCGCTGGATTGGATGATTGGACAAACTTGATGTATTCTTCAAGTTCGTCCTTGGCCATAGAGCAGAAACCTATGCCTTCATCGATGTATCTGTAGAAGCGGTTGAGAGCAGATGAAATGATGTGTTGTGGAAATCCTCTTCCCGAAAGAATTCACCTATTCCCACGGCCTGTTCCATGAAGTCTGTGTCATCCTGATAAAGACGACGAAGACGCAGGAATTGAGAGAAAGGGATTGTAGTAGTAGTAGTAGTAGTAGTAGTAGTAGTAGTAGTAGTAGTAGTAGTAGTAGTAGTAGTAGTAGTAGTAATAGTAGTAGTAGTAGTAGTAGTAGTAGTAGTAGTAGTAGTAGTAGTAGTAGTAGTAGTAGTAGTAGTAGTAGCAGCAGCAGTAGTAACAACTCTGGTCGCCTATCGTATCTACTTGTTCTTGTCCCATTAAACGCATTTCGGATTTTCTTGACTCCGTTTTTGTCCTATAGTTGCTTCTTTGCACACGTATCTGAAGGACACTAACCACTCCTTGGAAATCTTTAGGTCCATTCACTTTCATCATGATGTTGATCACTTCATTTTTTCTTTCTTGATGTATGCTCATTATACACATCAATTCTCATTCAGATGGTCTCACAGCCATTAGTTTCTTCCTCGAACAGCGCACTCATTGCAGTATTCCTACTCCTTCTTTGCTTCGGCTCACAGAGTTGGTACTCACATCGAACTCGTTTGCGTTCAATGGTGAATATTTTGACCAGATCAGTGGCGTGGCAATGGGCACCAAGATGGACCCCAGTTGCGATTGTCTTTTTATGGGCCATCGAGAATTCCTCATGCCAGAGCTTCAAAGGGCAACATACCCCTTTACTACTACATATACATCGATGGTGGTATAGGTTTTTCTGCTCTATGGCCAAGAACCGACTTGAAGAATACATCAAGTTTGTCCAATCATTCAATCCAGCGATACGCTACACCTTTCAGATATCAACATCTGAAGTGACATTTTTGGATATCAGGGTGATCTTGTCGAATGGGTCAATCACTACCTCCATCCATTACAAAGAAACTGATAGTCACAGCTACCTTCCATAGTAGTAGTAATCGTAGTAGCAGTAGAAGTAGTAGTGGTGGTGGTGATGGTGGTGGTGGCGGCGGTGGTGGTAATACTAATAATAGTAGTTGTTGTAGCAGTAGTACTAGTAGTAGTAGTAGTAGTAGTAGTAGTAGTAGTAGTAGTAGTAGTAGTAGTAGTAGAAGTAGTAGTAGTAGTAGTAGTAGTAGTAGTAGTAGTAGTAGTAGTAGTAGTAGTAATACTAGTAGTAGTAGTATTAGTAGTAGTAGTTGTAGTAGTAGTGATAGTAGTGGTTGTGGTAGTGGTGGTGGTGGTAGTAGTAGTAATAGTAGTTGTTGTAGCAGTAGTAGTAGTTGTTGTTATTGTTGTAGTAGTAGTAGCAGTTGTAGAGATACTTGTAGTAGTAGTAGTAGTAGTAGTAGTAGTAGTAGTAGTAGTAGTAGTAGTAGTAGTAGTAGTAGTAGTGGTGGTGGTGTTAGTAGTAAAAGTAGTTGTTGTAGCAGTAGTAATAGTAGTAGTAGTAGTAGTAGTAGTAGTAGTAGTAGTAGTAGTAGTAGTAGTAGTTGTTGTTGTTGTTGCAGTAGTAGCAGTAGTAGAGGTAATAGTAGTAGTAGTAGTAGTAGTAGTAGTAGTAGTAGTAGTAGTAGTAAGAAGTAGTAGTAGTAGTAGTAGCAGCAGTAGTAATGGTAGTAGTAGTAGTTTAATAGCAATTGTTATAGCAGTAGTAGTAGTAGTTGTAGTAGTAATAGTAGTAGTAGTAGTAGTAGTAGTAGTAGTAGTAGTAGTAGTAGTAGTAGTAGTAGTAGTGGTAGTAGTAGTAGTAGTAGTAGTAGTAGTAGTAGTAGTAGTAGTAGTAGTAGTAGTGGTGGTTGTAGTGGTGGTGGTGGTAGTAGTAATAGAAGTAGTGGTGGTACTTTAAGTTGTTATTGTTGTTATTGTTGGTGGTGGTGTTATTGTTACTGTTGTTTTCATTGTCACTGGCATGTGTATGTACTGTGTTCTGCACCTGACGGCAGCATTGCTTTTGACTTTCCACATTTTAACGTTTTTTTCATGTCATTTGCACACGGATTTTGCCATATTTCTTATCTTCTCTTTAATTTTTCTGCCGTGAATGGATTTATGTTTTTTTCGAGAATAATTAATGTGGTGTTTTGTTTTAAATCATTCATAGTCAAATGTGACATTGGACTGTTAAGTACGCTGTTCATACAGCGAAGACGTGTTTTGAATGGCTCCTGTTATTCTTGTCGTTTTCGTATTTATTCATTGGGATATACTTATCGCTATCGATTGGACTTTAGCCTGTGTGAAACTTATTATGTTCTGTTCAATTTGGACAGTTTATTTTGGATCTTAAACAGTGCATTATTGTGTAAAATAATATGTAAAATAATATTGTGTATGACTTTCATCATGCAAGGACTTGAATTCAACACAGTAGTAGTGTTGTTAGGGTGGCACCAGCGCTCGTTGATGTAGGCGCATATGTAAAATAATATTGTGTATGACAGCGACACTCTTAAATCACTAAGACCACCGGTCAATATAAACAATGTTCACCACGATTTCTACAACATACCGTGTCGTCGAAACAAAAGAGGAAGGAAAGGTAGGGTCAAAGCACGAATGAGTCGTAGGCATAAAAGAACTGCTTTACCTATTGTTGTGACAGGAAATGTAAGATCTATAAACAATAAAACGGACGAACTACACGCATGTACTAAGTACATGCAAGAATAGAAACGCATCTGTTGTGTGTTTAACTGAGACATGGCTTATTGACACAACACCAGACAGCTGTGTTCAGCTAGATAATTTGATCTTGAAACGTGGCGATCGCGACCTTCGTCAAACAGGCAAAAAGAAAAGGTGGAGGCGTGTGCGCCTACATCAACGAGCGCTGGCGCCACCCTAACAACATCACTGTGTTGGGTTCAAGTTGTACCCAAACCCTGGAACTTCTCAGTATCTCGCTGAGACCATATTACCTACCCCGAGAATTCGGTAAAGTCATCGTAAACGTCGTCTACATACCACCTGAAGCACACGCCCAAACTGTAATATCAGCCATAACAGATACAATAAACGAACAACTGACAAAATCGCCACATGCTGTGATTATAACAACTGGAGACTTCAATCACGTCAAATTGGACCGATGTATAAAACTGTACCAACACGTCTCTGTTGCAACACGAAATGAAAAGACTCTAGATTTATTCTATTCCAACATTAAGAACGCCTACAGATCAAAAGCTCTACCACCATTAGGAAATTCTGATCACAATATGATCCTTTTGATGCCAAAATACGTGACCCAGTTTAAATCTGTTGCGGTCGCTGAAATGAAAGTAAAGGTTTGGGATGATATCGGGATAGAATGTCTGCAATCGTGTTTTGAATCGACTGACTGGGACAGCCTAACAGACTTGTGTCAAAATGTTGATGAATTAGCCAATCTAGTAAGCTCCTACATTCTTTTTTGTGAAGAAAGTGCAATCGATACAAAGACCGTCAAATGCTACCCAAACAATAAACCATGGATCACAAAAGAACTAAAACTCTTACTAAAAAGAAAAGAAAAGGGCCTTCATGACGAAAGACGCAGCGAAAAGAAAAACGATACAGAAGAAAATAAAAGACAAAACTAGCGAATGCAAAAAGAATACAAAACACAAATTGAAAATAAATTCAAATCAAATCAAATCAAAACGGTATGGAGTGGCATGGCAACCGCGGCTGGGATGAAAAGCCAGAAAATCGAAATTCCATTGAAAAAGGGTGATGAAAAGAACTACGTCAACAACCTCAATAAATTCTACGCTAGATTTGACGTAATAGACTTCGCTAATGAAAGAAAAATGCTGAAATCAGAATTATCAACCACCTCGGACATACATACTATCAACGCCACCGAAACTTAAGTTTGCAAGATGTTCTACAAGCTAAAAACTAGCAAAGCCAGTGGCCCCGACAACATCACGCCAAAACTTTCAAAAACGTGCAGTACACAACTGGCAGGGATATACACCACCATCTTCAATAAGTCACTAGAGGAAAAAACAATGCCTGAAATCTGGAAGTCATCTAAAATTACTCCTGTACCAAAAACAAAAAGCGTCAAAGAAAACAACGATATGCGACCAGTGGCCTTAACATCAATTCCCATGAAATGCTTGAAACGACTCGTACTAAAATCCGTCATATCCTCATGTGGAACAAAACTTGACCCGTGTCAATTTGCATACAAAGCCAACAGAGGCGTAGAAGATGCAGTTCTACTCTACACCGACACTGTCTACAGGAATCTTGAAACGCCGAAAAGCTATGTCCGGATACTCTTCGTAGATATCTCTTCGGCATTCAATACAATCCAACCCCACATTCTCATTCCAAAACTAACCGAAATGGAGTTAACAAATGCACCACACTCTGGATTTTGGACTTCCTAACATCGAGACCTCAGTACGTGTCTATAAAACAGGACAGAGTGCATGATTCAACAACAATGATCAAGAACACTGGCGCGCCACAAGGGACAGTGTTGGCTCCAGTACTGTTCTCCATATACACAAACGATTGCAGGAGCACGAAAGGAAACACCCACATTATCAAATACGCTGACGACACAGCGATAGAAGGTCATATTAAGACCCAGAGTGACCTCGAAAACTATGAGAGTGAGATTTCACTTTTTGTCGACTGGTGCGATCATCATCATCTTCAGCTCAACGTTAGGAAGACGAAGGAAATCATCTTCGATTTTCGGATAGATAGTAACTCAAAGAACACCAGATTGACATAAAAAAACGAGTAAGTGGAAATTGTGTCCAATTACAAATATCTCGGGGTCGTTTTCGACGAGAAACTAGAACGGAGCGGACAATCTGCAAAGATCTGTCAAGACATGTACAAACGGATGTATTTCATGGGGCAACTCTAGACACTTAGACACCAAATTACTAACCATGTTTTTTAAAATCTTTTATTTTAACTGTTCTCAACTTCTGTTTGCCTGATTGGGGAGGAAATGCCAAAGAATTGGATAAAAGAAAAATTAATCGATGCCTTAAGCATGCGTGTAAAATGCTGAACAGAGCACATTTATTACAGTTTGATAATATATGCAAAAAACTATGCAACAAGAAATTAAACAAAATCATACGTGATGAAACACACAAATAAAGTGGAGCCAAAGAAATGGAAGATTAATTCATTTTAAAACAACAAAACAAAGATATCTTAACTCATTCCTTCCATCGGCTATAAGAAACTACTCCCCTCTATTCCTGTTGTAAATTAATGTATGCTTTATAAGTGACACACAGCCTATCCCAATCTTTATGCATTATGTTTTAATGCCCAAAATAATGATAACACTACGAAGGATGATCGCATGAGTGTGTGAGTGACGTATTTTCAGTATGTGAGTTGTGCGTAAATGAAACTATAACAATTTGAGCTATTCTTGTACACATTGTAATTTCCTTTGGATTAATAACGTTTATCTTATCTTATCTTATCTTATCTTATATTGCCAGCCACTTTTATCCACCCTTTGCTGGCCAAGTCTATTTCTGTCTATCAAATTAGTGAACTGTTTTCTCCAGCTTGTTTTCACAATGCCATACAATCTTGCACCAATTTAAATTTTGACTAATACTCACTACGACTTGCTCTCAATTAGAGCAATGTGTGCTAAAGAAACGGTCCAAACAGTCCACTACCTACCACCTTTTCACCCTTCTGTCAAACGGTCCACTATCTACCACCTAGTGTGTTTTTCACCCTTCTGTCAAACGGTCCATTATCTACCACCTAGTGTGTTTTTCACCCTTCTGTCAAACGGTCCACTATCTACCACCTAGTGTGTTTTTCACCCTTCTGTCAAACGGTCCACTACCTACTACCACCTAGTGTGTTTTTCACCCTTCTGTCAAACGGTCCACTATCTACCACCTAGTGTGTTTTTCACCCTTCTGTCAAACGGTCCACTATCTACCACCTAGTGTGTTTTTCACCCTTCTGTCAAACGGTCCACTATCGACCACCTAGTGTGTTTTTCACCCTCCTGTCAAACGGTCCACTATCTACCACCTTGTGTGTTTTTCACCCTTCTGTCAAACGGTCCACTACCTACCACCTAGTGTAATTTTCACCCTTCTGTCAAACGGTCCACTATCTACCACCTAATGTGTTTTTCACCCTTCTGTCAAACGGTCCATTATCTACCACCTAGTGTGTTTTTCACCCTTCTGTCAAACGGTCCACTATCTACCACCTAGTGTGTTTTTCACCCTTCTGTCAAACGGTCCACTATCTACCACCTAGTGTGTTTTTCACCCTTCTGTCAAACGGTCCACTATCTACCACCTAGTGTGTTTTTCACCCTTCTGTCAAACGGTCCACTACCTACCACCTAGTGTGTGTTTTTCACCCTTCTGTCAAACGGTCCACTATCTACCACCTAGTGTGTTTTTCACCCTTCTGTCAAACGGTCCATTATCTACCACCTAGTGTGTTTTTCACCCTTCTGTCAAACGGTCCACTATCTACCACCTAGTGTGTTTTTCACCCTTCTGTCAAACGGTCCATTATCTACCAGCACCTAGTGTGTTTTTCACCCTTCTGTCAAACGGTCCACTATCTACCACCTAGTGTGTTTTTCACCCTTCTGTCAAACGGTCCACTATCTACCACCTAGTGTGTTTTTCACCCTTCGATCAAACGGTCCATTACCTACCACCACCTAGTGTGTTTTTCACTCTTCTGTCAAACGGTCCATTACCTACCAGCACCTAGTGTGTTTTTCACCCTTCTGTCAAACGGTCCACTATCTACCACCTAGTGTGTTTTTCACCCTTCTGTCAAACGGTCCATTACCTACCAGCACCTAGTGTGTTTTTCACCCTTCTGTCAAACGGTCCACTACCTACTACCACCTAGTGTGTTTTTCTCTCAATTTGAGCAATGTGTGCTGAAACGGTCCACTACCTACCACCTAGTGTGCTTTTCACCCTTCTGTCAAACGGTCCACTATCTACCACCTAGTGTGTTTTTCACCCTTCTGTCAAACGGTCCATTATCTACCACCTAGTGTGTTTTTCAACCTTCGATCAAACGGTCCACTATCTACCACCTAGTGTGTTTTTCAACCTTCGATCAAACGGGCCACTACCTACTACCACCTAGTGTGTTTTTCAACCTTCGCTACCCCTAGTGTGTTTTTCACCCTTCGATCAAACGGTCCACTATCTACCACCTAGTGTGTTTTTCACCTTCTGTCAAACGGTCCACTACCTACTACCACCTAGTGTGTTTTTCAACCTTCGATCAAACGGTCCATTATCTACCGCGTAGTGTGTTTTTCAAACTTCGCTACCCCCTAGTGTGTTTTTCACCCTTCGGTCAAACGGTCCACTATCTACCACCTAGTGTGTTTTTCACCCTTCTGTCAAACGGTCCACTACCTACTACCACCTAGTGTGTTTTTCAACCTTCGATCAAACGGTCCATTATCTATCACCTAGTGTGTTTTTCACCCTTCTGTCAAACGGTCCACTACCTACTACCACCTAGTGTGTTTTTCAACCTTCGATCAAACGGTCCATTATCTACCACCTAGTGTGTTTTTCAACCTTCGATCAAACGGTCCATTATCTACTACCATCTAGTGTGTTTTTCAACCTTCGATCAAACGGTCCACTACCTACTACCACCTAGTGTGTTTTTCAACCTTCGATCAAACGGTCCACTACCTACTACCACCTAGTGTGTTTTTCAACCTTCGATCAAATGGTCCACTACCTACTACCACCTAGTGTGTTTTTCAACCTTCGATCAAACGGTCCACTACCTACTACCACCTAGTGTGTTTTTCAACCTTCGATCAAACGGTCCATTATCTACTACCACCTAGTGTGTTTTTCAACCTTCGATCAAACGGTCCATGATCTACTACCACCTAGTGTGTTTTTCAACCTTCGATCAAACGGTCCACTACCTACTACCACCTAGTGTGTTTTTCAACCTTCGATCAAACGGTCCACTACCTACTACCACCTAGTGTGTTTTTCAACCTTCGATCAAACGGTCCATTATCTACCACCTAGTGTGTTTTTCAAACTTCGCTACCCCCTAGTTTTTTTTTTCAACCTTCGATCAAACGGTCCATTACCTACCGCCTAGTGTGTTTTTCAACCTTCGATCAAATAGTCAATTACCTACCACCTAGTGTGTTTTTCAACCTTCGATCAAACGGTCCATTACCTACAACATAGTGTATTTTTCAACCTTCGATCAAACGGTCCATTACCTACCACCTAGTGTGTTTTTCAACCTTCGATCAAACGGTCAATTACCTACTACCTAGTGTATTTTTCAACCTTCGATCAAACGGTCCATTACCTACCACCTAGTATGTTTTTCAACCTTGATCAAACGGTCCATTACCTACCACCTAGTGTGTCTACAACCTAGTGTGTTTGTCAACCTTCGATCAAATGGTCAATTACCTACCACCTAGTGTGTTTTTCAACCTTCGATCAAACGGTCCATTACCTACCACCTAGTATGTTTTTCAACCTTTGATCAAACGGTCCATTACCTACCACCTAGTCTGTTTTTCAACCTTCGATCAAATGGTTCATTACATACCACATAGTATGTTTTTCAACCTTCGAACAAACACATACCATTAAAGAACCAAGTGTTGTACTTGTATTACACACACATACTATTAATGTGTCAAATGCTTTTCTTGAATTTACAAACACATACCATTAAAGAACCAAGTGTTGTACTTGTATTACACACATACTATTAATGTGTCAAATGCTTTTCTTGAATTTACACACATAAATACACAAACACACACACACATACAATTAATGAAGCAAATGCTCTAATTGTAATCACCACACACACACACATACACACATACACACATTAATAACGTTGCAAGCACTGTACTTGTATTTACACACACACACACACACACACACTAATAAAGTGACAAGCAATGTACTTGTATTTACACATACACACACACACATACTATTAATAAAGTGACAAGCACTGTTCTTGTATTTACACACACACACACACACATCCTTTTAAAGAAGCAAATTCTGTGCTTGTACACACACACACATACACACACACACACACACACACATATATAATGAAAGAGACAAGTACTGTACTTGTATATATATATATACACACACACACACACACATACTATTAAAGAGGTAAACGCTGTACTTGTATTTACATACACACATACTATTACTGTTCCACACCAATGTTATATTATTATGTATTGCCTCTAGCGAAAGACGTGAGAGATAGGATACTATTTTTAGTTCCAGTGCTTATGACTAACCCATCGGTCTGTCGGGTGTCGTAGTCACATCAATGAGCCTGTCAAGAGTTAGAATCGTGTTATGTTTAACAAAGCTAAGTAAAGGTACAGAGGAATGTGCTAGCCCCAGAGTAGCTGTAGGTCAAGGACTGGGAGAGTACGAGTACTATCGAAGTATTGATGCATGCAAGTTTTTGAATTGAAAGTTTTGATTGGTTAGGCGGAGATGGGGGGGGGGTAATTATAGACAAATTAGTTTAGCTTCATACACATTCATTCACCATCCATCAATTTAAATTGTTTAAACATTGTGAGGAAAACGTCATCGTGCTTTCAAAGTAAGGTATGGTCAAACTTTCGTATGGCACTTGGAAGATAAGATCTAAAATATCTCTCAGTGGGGGATTTTATATATATGTATAAGTCGAACGCTTTTAACAACTTGTTTTGGATATGGAGAAAAGAAGGGTGTGTGTTGTCTTTAAGTATACTCCTGAGTTTGATCTTGCATTGAATCTCATACAGATCTTCAAAGTTCTCCGGCCCTACATCATTTATGAGTTTCCTTACGGGTTTCAGATCGGAGTTTTGTTTTACTAGTAAGTTTGTTTTTTTGTGGGTTTTTTAATAGCATATATATATATATATATATATATATATATATATATATATATATATATATATATATATATATATATATATATATAGCAAAAATATACACAAATATTGCACAAAAATTCAATTCTTCCAAAACTATAATGCATATAATTAAAAAAAGAAGCATGTGATCATTTCTTTGTTTTCCCCACTCATCATTCACACCAAATTTCATGAAGATACGTTGAACATTAAAAAAAAAATAGATAGGAAATAATGAAAAAAGGACGTTTTGAGAAAATCGTATATTTCTCTTATTTTCTGTTATTTGAATATATTTTTCTCTCATAAACCCAAGAAAAGAGTAGGATAATACTTTGAAACATCATGAAACCCTGAGAGGCTCTCAACTACTTCTTATTGACACTGTTTCAAGTGCACCAGCACGTTTTTACTCATATTGAGATGGTGCCTTTTGATAATAGGTGTGCGGCATACGTTCCGTATCTTCCGGCCGATCTAAGGCAATATTCATAATAGATCCTAAAATAAGTCTGTTTTGGATAGCGTTTATGTGACGATCAAGATGAGTAACCTACTAACCAAAATGATATTTCTGCCTTTTATCGTGTATAATAGCTGTGGTGAAAGATAGGCCTGTATCGTTTCTAAAAATTCGTATAAATTCAAAGAATCGATACTGAGCTTCTTTTATGATATCATTATGACGGGAATGAACTGCTCTATCCACTTGTATGATAGACTAGATTTGTCTCATTTTCGGCAAAAAATGGCATTCCAAAATCCACCCCACCACCCCCCCCCCCCCCACCAGGCCCTTAAAGCTGAGTTATCATTGAAGTATTCAAGTGTACATCATAACGCTAATGTATGCAGTCAAGTGTACATCATAACGCTAATGTATGTACTCAAGTGTACATCATAACGCTAATGTATGCACTCAAGTGTACATCATAATGCTAATGTATGCACTCAAGTGTACATCATAACGCTAATTTATGCACTCAAGTGTACATCATAACGCTAATGTATGCACTCAAGTGTACATCATAACGCTAATTTATGCACTCAAGTGTACATCATAACGCTAATTTATGCACTCAAGTGTACATCATAACGCTTATTTATGCACTCAAGTGTACATCATAACGCTAATGTATGCACTCAAGTGTACATCATAACGCTAATATATGCACTCAAGTGTACATCATAATGCTAATTTATGCACTCAAGTGCACACCATAACGCTAATTTATGCACTCAAGTGTACGTCATAACGCTAATTTATGCACTCAAGTGTACATCATAACGCTAATTTATGCACTCAAGTGCACACCATAATGCTAATTTATGCACTCAAGTGTACGTCATAATGCTAATTTATGCACTCAAGTGTACATCATAACGCTAATTTATCCCCTCAAGTGTACATCATAATGCTAATTTATCCCCACAAGTGTACATCATAACGCTAATTTATCCTCTTAAGGCTACATCATAACGCTAATTTATCTCCTCAAGTGTACATCATAACGTTAATTTATCTCCTCATGTCTACATCATAACGCTAAGTTATTTCCTCGAGTGTACATCATAACGTTAATTTATCCCCTCAAGTGTACATAATAACGCTAATTTATCCGCTCAAATGTACATCAAACCACTAATTTATCCCCTCAGGTGTACATAATAACACTAATGTATCCCCTCAAGTGTACATCATAACGCTAATTTACCCGCTCAAGATTTGTGTACATCAAAACGCTAATTTATGCACTCAAGTGTACATAATAACACTAATTTATCCCCTCAAGTGTACATAATAACACTAATTTATCCCCTCAAGTGTACATCATAACGCTAATTTATCCCCTTAAGGCTACATCATAACGCTAATTTATCCCCTCAAGTGTACATCTAAACGTAATTTATCCCCTCAAGTGTACATAATAACGTTAATTTATCCCCTCAAGTGTACATCCCTTAGCGCTAATTTACCCAGTCAAGATTTATTGTACATCAAAGCGTTAATTTATCCCCTTAAGTGTACATCAAAACACTAATTTATCCCCTTAAATGTACATCAAAACACACAGTTTATCCCCTCAAATTGTACATAATAACACTAATTTATCCCCTCAAGTGTACATCCTGCGCTAATTTATCCCCTCAAATGTACATCATAACGCTAATTTATCTCCACTTGACAATTATGATCTCTTAGTCATAATCTAGTTTTGTGGCATCAACGCTCTTCCTATGATAATACCCGGTCATGATATTTCCGTGGCGTTTCCCCACCACTTCAAGTAGCAAACTTTATTATGGGATCACTAGGGGAATCCCCTGGGAATGATTTGGTGGGGGGAGGGAGAGAGATGTTTTATGGTGTTAAGTAACGATTTCTGTTGTAATAAGAGCATAAGCATAAGGGGAGGATTACCTTGCTCAATTGTTCAAGTTATCCTACGCTCCCTTTCCGACGAACGGTGTCAATTTCGAAAACACTTGAAGCAAGACATTTTATGTCTTGAAGTTGATGGCATACCCATTTATTACTCTCCTCCAACAAAGAAACCAACACAATAATAATTCCTACCGGAATGTCACGGCATTGTTCACCGCTGGTATAGAGCACGTCATGATGTGTCTCCAAATGTGATGGCTTTAGACATGATGTGTCTCCAAATGTGATGGCTTTAGACATGATGTGTCTCCAAATGTGATGGCTTCAGACATGATGTGTCTCCAAATGTGATGGCTTTAGACATGATGTGTCTCCAAATGTGATGGCTTTAGACATGATGTGTCTCCAAACGTGATGGTTTCAGACATGATGTGTCTCCAAATGTGATGGCTCTAGATTTTTCTTCTCTCAATCGTTATGGAGTTACAACATTGTCGAGCTGTCAAATCTCCAACAACATATTATACATCCACACTTTATTTTCTACAACGTTAAACAAGAGTTGATACAACCACACATTATATTTTACAACGTTAAATAAGAGTTGATACAACCACACATTATATTTTACAACGTTAAACAAGAGTTGATACATCCACACATTATATTTTACAACGTTAAATAACAGTTGATACAATCACACATTATATTTTACAACGTTAAATAAGAGTTGATACAATCACATATTATATTTTACAACGTTAAACAAGAGTTAATACAATCACACATTATATTTTACAACGTTGAACAACAGTTGATACAATCACACATTATATTTTACAACATTGAACAACAGTTGATACAATCACACATTATATTATACAACGTTAAACAACAATTGATATACCCAGACATTATATTTTCAACAAAGAAAAACAACAAATTATACTATTTATACATCCGATATACATTCTACAAAGAAGAACACCAATTTACACATCCACTCACATTCTAGAACAAAGAACAATACTTGTACATTCACAAACATTTTACAAAGAAGAACAACAATGTTGATACATCCACACACATTCTAAAAAAAACAACAGTGTTGATACATCCACACAATTCTACAAAGAAGAACAACAGTGTTGATACATCCACACACATAGTCAACAAAGAAGAACAACAGTGTTGATACATCCACACACATTCTACAATGAAGAACAACAGTGTTGATACATCCACACACATTCTACAAAGAAGAACAACAGTGTTGATACATCCCACACACATTCTACAAAGAAGAACAACAGTGTTGATACATCCACACAATTCTACAAAGAAGAACAACAGTGTTAATACATCCACACACACATTCTACAAAGAAGAACAACAGTGTTGATACATCCACACATACATTCTACAAAGAAGAACAACAGTGTTGATACATCCACACAATTCTACAAAGAAGAACACACACACAATTCTACAAAGAATACACATCCACACACATAGTCAACAAAGAAGAACAACAGTGTTGATACATCCACACATTACAAAGAAGAACACATCCACACACATAGTCAACAAAGAAGAGCAACAGTGTTGATACATCCACACACATTCATCCACACACATAGAAAGAACAACAGTGTTGATACATCCACATTTCACAATGAAGAACAACAATTCTACAATGAAGAACAACAGTGTTGATACATCCACACAATGAAGAACAATATTCTACAAAGAAGAACAACAGTGTTGATACATCCACACACATTCTACAATGAAGAACAACAGTGTTGATACATCCACATTCTACAAAGAAGAACAACAGTGTTGATACATCCACACACATTCTACAATGAGAAGAACAACAATGTTGATACATCCACACACACATACAAAGAAGAACAACAGTGTTGATACATCCACACACACATATCATTCTACAAAGAAGAACAACAGTGTTGATACATCACACACATTCTACAAAGAAGAACAACAGTGTTGATACATCCACACACACATTCAACAAAGAAGAACAACAGTGTTGATACATCACACACATTCTACAAAGAAGAACAACAGTGTTGATACATCCACACACACATTCTACAAAGAAGAACAACAATCAACACACATTCTCAGTGTTGATACATCCACAAAGAAGAACATAGTCAACAAAGAAGAACAACAGTGTTGATACATCACACACACATATCACAAAGAAGAACAACAATATCGATACATCCACACACACATAGTCAACAAAGAAGAACAACAATGTTGATACATCCACACACACGTTCTACAAAGAAGAACAACAGTGTTGATACATCCACACACACATTCTACAAAGAAGAACAACAATGTTGATACATCCACACACACATATCACAAAGAAGAACAACAGTGTTGATACATCCACACACACATTCTACAAAGAAGAACAACAATGTTGATACATCCACACACACGTTCTACAAAGAAGAACAACAGTGTTGATACATCCACACACACATATCACAAAGAAGAACAACAATATCGATTCATCCATTCACACATTCTACAAAGAAGATAATACTTATTACAATCGTGTTCGTTTTTCTTATCTATTCTAGCCATAATGCTTACCACAATTTACTTTTCTTCGGGTTTAGTTTCCATACTCTATGATTCACACGTTGTGTAGTAGTACAGGTGAACCGCTCTGCTAGCCCCCCTCCTCCCCCTCCCTTTGCCTTCCGTGCCACAGTAATCCAAGTCTCTCTGTAATGCATGAATTGAAATTGAAAATAGAACTATGTCAAAGGGTCGAGGGGTGGGGGGATTTCGAAGGCAGC
>JAXRKP010001031.1:0-27500 GCA_037039925.1 Doris montereyensis
TGATCTGCACACGGCACACTCTTTGTATTATCCGTCTCCGATGGGTCTGGGTGTCGCCCACCTACGTGAACCGAGTATGAATATGAGTAGTATGACTACATGACATGATGAACATATTTTAATTTAATGATAAGAGAAACAACTCATGTTTTATTTCACCTAAGAGCGAGGCCAGTATGAGAATGAGAGTTATTTCCCCTGTCTTCGGGATATTTCTTGACTGAACTTCAACTAATACGACAGTTACTGAATTAGTACATGTAATAGTAGTGTTAACATTAATGACAATGACATGTATTAATGTTTTTTTATTACTTTGTGATTGAGATGCCCCCCCCCCCCCATTCACCATGTAATATGGTGATCTCACTCTCAGGGTGAAGTAAATGGAAACAACAAGATGGAAGATAAAGGAAAGAAGTAGGAGTGGGACCCTATCCCTACTATTACCAACAGTCAACGCCAACCAACCAAGCAACCAACCAACCAAGCACTAGTGATATTAATATTACGTGTACTTAGTATTACTATTAGTATTAGTATTACTTACTGCACAATTAACTTTTGACATCATAGAGAGTAGTCCATGTATTAATGCTACTATTAATTAACTATTGACATTAGAGAGAGAGTTCAATAATACATGGACTACTCTCTTTATTATGTCAATAGTTCATTAATACATGGACTACTCTCTCTCTATTATGTCAATAGTTCATTAATACTTGGACTACTCTCTCTCTCTCTATGATGTCAATAGTTCATTAATACTTGTTAATAGTAGCATTAATACATGGACTACTCTCTCTATGGTGTCAATAGTTCATTAATACATGGACTACTCTCTCTCTATGATGTCAATAGTTCATTAATACTTGGACTACTCTATCTCTATGATGTCAATAGTTCATTAATACATGGACTACTCTCTCTCTATGATGTCAATAGTTCATTAATACTTGGACTACTACTCTCTCTATGATGTCAATAGTTCATTAATAGTATTAATACTTGTTAATAGTAGCATTAATACATTACTATGGAATAGTTCTTACTCTCTCTCTATGATGTCAATAGTTCATTAATACTTGTTAATAGTAGCATTAATACATGGATTACTCTCTATGATGTCAATAGTTCATTAATACTTGTTAATAGTAGCATTAATACTGGACTACTCTCTATGATGTCAAGTATTAATATTTGTTAATAGTAATACATGGACGACATTAATACATGGACTCTCTATGATGTCAATAGTTCATTAATACTTGGACTGGATGTCAATACTTCATTAATACTTGTTAATAGTAGCATTAATACATGGACTACTCTCTCTATGATGTCAATAGTTCATTAATACTTGTTAATAGTAGCATTAATACATGGACTACTCTCTCTATGATGTCAATAGTTCATTAATAGTATTAATACTTAATTAATAGTAGCATTAATACATGGACTACTCTTGGACTATGATGTCAATAGTTCATTAATACTTGGACTACTCTCTCTATGATGTCAATAGTTCTATGATGTCAATAATTCATTAATACTTGTTAATAGTAGCATTAATACATGGACTACTCTCTATGATATCAATAGTTCATTAATACTTGTTAATAGTAGCATTAATACATGGACTACTCTCTCTATGTCAATCATTAATACTTGTTAATAGTAGCATTAATACATGGACTACTCTCTATGATGTCAATAGTTCATTAATACGTGGACTACTATGATGTCAATAGTTCATTAATATTTGTTAATAGTATCATTAATACATGGATTACTCTCTCTATGATGTCAATAGTTCATTAATACATGGACTACTCTCTCTATGATGTCAATAGTTCATTAATACTTGGACTACTCTCTCTATGATGTCAATAGTTCATTAATACTTGTTAATAGTAGCATTAATACATGGACTACTCTCTATGATGTCAATAGTTCATTAATACATGGACTACTCTCTCTATGATGTCAATAGTTCATTAATACTTGGACTACTCTCTCTATGATGTCAATAGTTCATTAATACTTGGACTACTCTCTCTATGATGTCAATAGTTCATTAATACTTGGACTACTCTTTGTATGATGTCAATAGTTCATTAATACTTGGACTTACTCTCTCTATGATGTCAATAGTTCATTAATACTTGGACTACTCTCTCTATGATGTCAATAGTTCATTAATACTTGTTAATAGTACATTAATACATGGATTACTCTCTATGATGTCAATAGTTCATTAATACATGGACTACTCTCTCTATGATGTCAATAGTTCATTAATACTTGGACTACTCTCTCTATGGTGTCAATAGTTCATTAATACTTGGACTACTCTCTATGATGTCAATAGTTCATTAATACATGGACTACTCTCTCTATAGTGTCAATAGTTCATTAATACTTGGACTACTCTCTCTATGATGTCAATAGTTCATTAATACTTGGACTACTCTTATGATGTCAATAGTTCATTAATACTTGGACTACTCTGTCTATGATGTCAATAGTTCATTAATACATGGACTACTCTCTCTATGATGTCAATAGTTCATTAATACTTGGACTACTCTCTCTATGGTGTCAATAGTTCATTAATACATGGACTACTCTGTCTATGATGTCAATAGTTCATTAATACATGGACTACTCTCTCTCTCTCTATGATGTCAATAGTTCATTAATACATGGACTACTCTCTCTATGATGTCAATAGTTCATTAATACATGGACTACTCTCTCTCTATGATGTGTCAATAGTTCATTAATACACTACTACTCTCTCTCTCTATGATGTCAATAGTTCATTAATACATGGACTACTCTCTCTCTCTCTATGATGTCAATAGTTCATTAATACATGGACTACTCTCTCTCTATGATGTCAATAGTTCATTAATACTTGGACTCTCTCTCTCTATGATGTCAATAGTTCATTAATACTTGGACTACTCTCTCTCTCTCTCTATGATGTCAATAGTCTCTTAATACTTGACTCTCTCTCTCTCTCTGATGTCTCTCTCTCTCTCTCTCTCTCTCTCTCTCTCTCTCTCTCTCTCTCTCTCTCTCTCTCTCTCTCTCTCTCTCTCTCTCTCTCTCTCTCTCTCTCTCTCTCTCTCTCTCTCTCTCTCTATGATGTCAATAGTTCATTAATACATGGACTACTGTCTCTCTATGATTATGTCAATAGTTCATTAATACATGGACTACTCTCTCTCTATGATGTCAATTGTTCATTAATACTTGGACTACTCTCTCTCTATGATGTCAATTGTTCATTAATACATGGATGATGTCAATAGTTCATTAATACATGGACTTCTCTATGATGTCAATAGTTCATTAATACATGATGATGTCAATAGTTCATTAATACTTGGACTACTCTCTCTCTATGATGTTAATAGTTCATTAATACTTGGACTACTCTCTCTCTATGATGTCAATAGTTCATTAATACTTGGACTACTCTCTCTCTATGATGTCAATAGTTCATTAATACTTGGACTAGATGTCAATAGTTCATTAATACACTGATGACTACATGGACTCTCTCTCTCTATGATGTCATTTTTGTCAATAGTTCATTAATACTTGTTAATAGTAGCAATAATACATGGACTACTCTCTGTGATGTCAATAGTTCATGTAATTGTAATGACATATTTAGAATGTGTTGAAAATGGTCTATTAGGCTTGATCATTGATGTGAGGTGCACGTGTCCCTATGATAATGATAATGATAGACTAGAGGTACCTGGCAGTGGCAGACCATGTATTAAGTATTAAGACTAATAAGACGCAGTTAGTAATAGTAGTCGGCCTACTACTTCTGTACAGTGCAGTATGTAGTACAGATGTACTTGCAGGTGTCGTGGGGATCGTTCATAGTTTATGGCTACCTGGATACGGCTTTTCTCTGAGCTATGTACCCATGATTAATAATTTGATGGGGGGAAAGAAGAAGAAATTAAATAACGAACAAACACATAGAAACTCCGTTTAACCGAAAGTATTAAAGTTAAAGTAACATCGTCCCGCATGACCCTGACCTGTCACAGTCTCATTCAAATACTCTACAGTGTAATAGTAGTTACATGTAGTAGTAGTAGTACTAGCACTAGTAGTAGTGATAGTAATAGTAATAGTAGTAGTAGTAGTAGTACTGGTAGTGATAGTAGTAGTAGTAGTAGTAGTAGTAGTAGTAGTAGTAGCATATTTCCCCTATGTCCCACGGCATTCGCACGGGTGAACAAAAGGAGAGGTGTGTAGTTCGGTGTCTGATTACACTACACAATAACTACAACTATAGTATCAGTATCAGTATTATATAACAATAACACTAACAGTAGTCAACGTCAAGTAGCGGTATCTCACTAGTAGTAGTACTAGTAGTAGTAGTACAAGTACAACAATTACTACAAACATGAGCATATTCCTCTTGACTCTTGTGCTTGTATTTGTATTGAGTTTGTATTTGTTGTAAGACTAAGAGTAATGTAACAAAGTAACACTGGTAATGGTAAAATGTCACCTTACACTTACATTACTTACAATTATTACTTTTACAATGTGGCCTGTACACTGTACTGTAGGTGGACTTCAATGCACATGTAGTATGTAACACTGTGACAGTGACTGTGAGTGTGAGTGTGGGTAGCACATTGTTGTAGCACTACACACTACACTGTACAAATTGATGATTTTTCATACATGCCTAAGTGAGAGGAGGGAAGAGGAGGAAGTCAAGACATGAATGGCAATCCATCACTCTCCCCGGTCTCCAGCTCACTGACTCACACTCACATTCCGTCTCCCTCCACGTGTCAACGATTTTAAGTCGTCTGGATCAGACTGTAGTCTGTAGTGGGGGAATTATTCACTATTGCCAAGTGATGACAACACGGTGACAGTGACAGGAATGGAAAAAATGAGGGAACGGGAAGAGGAGGGGTGATTTTGCGTCTGCCAACTGCCACTGCCAGTGCCACCTGTACAATCCAGTTTTTAAATTCCAATAAAAATTACTGCATGAGTGCATGTTAGTAAAATCAACAAAGACAGATGAAGGACTAGGTCTTTGGCACTTTAGGCTAAAGTGCCAAAGACCTAGTCCTTACGTTTAGCTATACAGGTTGGAAATAGCTAGCATTAGCAAGAACTCGAGTTTAGCAAGATGTGGTCAGTCCCACTAGTCCCAGCAGTCTCGCTACTTCAGACTCAGCAGAGTAGTCAGAGTTTCACTGTATCTAAAGTTTCAAATATTTTAATACATGTAATAAGTTAAAGGGCAAAACACACCCAATCAATCCACATTACGATGACAATGCCATTCAGGCCCAGATTAATAGATACATGTAATTTAAATTTACCCTGTCCACCATAATAACATTAACAACAGTAACAGTAGTAACACTAGTAATAGTAGTAAAAGTCGCAAAACAGTGCAGTCTTTAAAACGAAATCAGTAACACTTTTTCTCGCGTTTTTTTAACATTAGAAAGTCCTATAGTAATAGTATTTAGTAATACTAATAGTATGCATCATCGGTTAGTCTACTTAGTAATTAATACCGTAGTAATAGTAATTAATAGTAATAGTAATTAGTACTCTGTGGCACAAGAACCGATGGAAACATAATATAATTAATATAAACCAAATGAGCAATCCGTGTATCCTTTTTGACACTTGAAAACTGTGTATAGTGTATGAATAGTATGATGTATCAGTGTCAATTGTCATGTCTGCGAAAATAGATTAACCCTATACTTATACTATAACTGTAACTGACAGACAGTTGAGACAGTTTTTTGCGAGCTGCAGAGGCTTTAAAGGGGCATATAATGACATATTTATGCTAAAAACCAAACAAACTATACATTTTCATTTATGGAAGGAAAAGTTTTGAGTCATACTTTAGGCTAAAACCAAAATAATTTTAAAATTCACTATGACTATGACATTGCCTTCACCCTGGGCAAAAATCCAATATGGCCAGCAAACTGCTGTACGTAATTCTTGTTGGGATCCCTTGAAAAGTTTAACAATAACAACATTGTCAATGTCATTTGCATTCAAAAACCTCATCACTTACCACGTACAGAATTTCTTGACCTTTCCAGAAATGTAGTTTGTTGGGATTCTTATCAAATGCTCATGCTAAATTTATCTAAAACGAAAGCAGTGATATTTTGTTCACGATACTGGATCACAAGACGGCTATGACTATACTATAGTATAAGTAATACTATTGACGGGAAGACAATCGTTATTTCTGGAAGCAGGAGCTACAGGTATTCTTCAATCGCTGGAGGTGTGGAAAATGATAAAAACAGCTAGTTTAGTAGTAGTAGTAGTAGTAGGCTCTACGCTGTTATATATAGGGTTAAATAAGCGCAGCATCATTTCCTTAAAATAATCAAAACTTGCAGTGCACCTACGCGGTGTGCGACTTTCACTTGTCAATATATACGGTGATTTCAAGGTGAATTAAGTGGAAACAGCTAGGTGAAAGAAAGACATGTAAAGTGTTTCAATGGTTTCATTGAAATTTACCCCGTCCATTATCTTCGTGATCTCAGGGTGAATTAAGAGGAAACAGCAATACAATCGGATCCAGACACACACACAAACCAACATCACAGACACGACAAACATACCAATAAAAAGTCACGCCACATGATAAATCACCAGAAACATTGAATCAAGTTACATAAAGCAGAAATGGTATCTGATGCAAATTTTATTTATGAAAAACTTAAGCTGAGCGAGATCAAACTCAGATCAGAAGAACATTTTGACTTCATTAAATATTCCTCTATGCAGCATTGGGCCTAGCCTGTGCTGAGAAAGGGCACAGCTCTCCTCTCACGAGAAAGGGCACAGCACTCCCTCTCCATCATGAAAAAGGGCACAGCACTCCCTCTCCGTCATGAGAAAGGGCACAGCACTCCCTCTCCGTCATGAGAAAGGGCACAGCACTCCCTCTCCGTCATGAAAAAGGGCACAGCACTCCCCTCTCCGTCATGAGAAAGGGCATGGCTCACCCTACAATGAGAACTATCTGAAATGGAGAATGTGTTTGAGATGAAACAAGGTCTATTTCAAAGGATTTGGAGGGAAAGAAAAGAACAAGAGTGCAGAGAATTGAAAGCAACAATATGTTGGGATGATGTGGATGAGTAGAGGGGCAAGAAGAATGAGGTGCAAGCCAGTATCAGGAAGAGTAGATGAAAAATGATCTAACCACAACAAATAGGATTTTTTTCTACATAATAGATAATAGATAGATAGCATGCCCACTATAAAGTTATGCTCAGATCAAAGTCAATATGAGATTTAAATCAGTTAGCCATAGCTATGTACATGTTTATTTTCAATTTGAAAGCATGCAATTTAATATACTTCATGTTCATCTTAAACGTATAGTTTTAATCTGATGAAAAATGGAATATAACATAGATTGTAAAGTTACAGATTACTACGTCTTAGTTTAGTAATGATGAATGTGTCACAATTGAAATTGGGAAAATTTTTACTTATGTTTACTCACAACAATTTAACTTTTTGAAAAGGCATTTTGTCTCAAGTTTCAAGACTATTTCTAAGTTTTAAGCAATTCTCATTTGTTTAATCGAATACATTTTTATTTCAATTTCCTAACAGGTCAAGAAATCTAAATTCAGAAAAGTTGTTCACATAATTTGAACGATACCAATCTATTTTAAATGAAAAGTGTTAGCGGACAATAAATTGTATGACGGGGTTTATAGTTTTTAGATTGTCCCTCCCAGTTAGTCAAACTACTATTAGGTTTGATATTTCCGCATTTGGTTTTATTTCAAAATGCCTTTTCTTGCCGAAGTTGAAATATATATATATATATACATACATTATTATAGACATGATGTATTGAGAAAAGGATTACCTGCTTTTTAAAAAAATATTTTAGCTTTTGTCTTAAGGGAGCAAACCCTTTTAAAAGCCGTGTTGTGGATGCTGCATTTGATTATCAGTTTCAGTCTGTCTGGACGATTCACAGCTGCAATAGCTTTTAGCTTGACACCAACTTTGTATTTTGAGATTTTGTTTTACTTTTAGGGGTGTGTTCTCCTTCTTTGATTACATTGAAGTTGGAATATTTTTCAAAGGCTTCAAATATACATGTTGTATGGTGATTGAAAAATACTTCCCATCCGACTTTTTCTTTGTATTGTGAAGTGGTAAATCAAATCTTTAAAATTATCAATAAACGCTTGTGTTCATGGACCAGGTTTATTATGTTGACACTGACACTATTCAGAGTAGTGCCTGAAGAATTCCTTGCAATTTTCAACTTCTACATTCATCTGCTTGTGTACTGGCCATTAGGCCGTAAGAAGAAAAACGTTAATTCACAATTTCAAAGTCAATATCTTGTTGAAAAGAAAAAAATTAGTTCACAATTTCAAAGTCAATATCTTGTTCTGTTTTAGGCCATATAGAGAAAAAAATTAATTCACAATTTCAAAGTCAATATCTTGTTTTGTCTTTTTAAATTTTGGAGGAGACTTCATTTTCACGCCTAGACCTGTTCACAGTCAAGTCATAATAAGAAGGAACAATTAGTTGGGTTGGGTTGGGTTGTTTTTTTTTGACAATTCACAATTGTGCAACACAAATGTCATATGACAAAACCATTGATTACTAATTCAACAGCAACAACAAAAAAACAACCTAACACCTAAACCATACGCTCACACACAAATTATACAAAAAAGCTCTTCAACAATCAGTTTCTTTTTCAGTTTATTTTCTGTTCCTTTCAACTTTAATTGCTAGCCAGTCCCAATGTTTTTAAATATCAAAACTTGAAACTTGGAAAGCAAATTCAGACATTGAGAGATTGGGGGGAAAAAATAAGAAATAACACTTTACATAATGATGTCAGTTCAATAAACCTAATGCTTTATGTGAACTGTTTCAACAAAAATGTCATACGGTCAATAATATTTTATGAAAGCAGACAATTTATTAAGACATCTAATTTGTTTACATCGTTTGGGTTAGAAGTTTCTGCATGTTATACGACAATTCAACAATTAGTTGACAAATTAATTATTCACTGACACTAAGACCTTTGCTCCGTTTGTCCACAAGGGGTGAGAAACTATAAGGGGTTATCAGTTCCTTGAGTGACACTTGTAAATTCTGCACAAAACTTCAAATTTCAATTGAATCAGAGCATTACATCTTGTCAGCAGAGTATTGTGTGTTGAGCAATTTGGCTACATATATTACAAAACCATGTGTTAGCGTTTTAAATAACTTGAATTGCAATGAAGAGGTGCCAAGTTTCCATACCCGTAAAAGAAAAATAATGTCCAGAAGTTTAGGTTTCATTTTGAAGGTTTAAAGTTTTTGTGTTGGCAGTTTAAAATCTGTTTCAGCAAATAACATGCATTGACGTTTAATTTTGATGGTTATTGAATTCATAGTCTAATGTAATGTGAAAATTGGCACCTCATTATTCGTAAAACGGCTACAATTTGACTTTTCCTTGACAATGATTGCTAGCAATAAAGTTCAAACAATAGAATTTTTTTCTTGCGTTAACAGATTTTAATTCATGTTCACAATACTTTTACAACAAGTTTAAAAGACACGTAAACTACAGTATGGTTTTATACAAAAATTATTGTTATCTGAACACGTAGATGACTCCGTTAATTAAAATGAAAATATAAAAAAGTATTAATGACATGAGTTTAAAAAGTGTACTTTTATGAGAAAATGCTTTGTCAAAAACTAACCCTAAGACATTATATTATAGCCTAAAATTTAAAACATGAATTTAAAACCTAAAACATTTTTACAGGAAATTCAAGCATTGAAAGTTTTAAAATGTACACCATTAGATCCTTTACATTGGAAATTTGGTTAAGTTTCAGTTTGAATATTAAAATTTTGAAAGCTTTTCAGTGCGACTGAAAGTTTCACCAATAAGCTTATGCCTGACAGTACTAGTAGGATGAAGAGTAAAAAGAGCAATGAGAACGGAGATGTGATGGAAATGTACACTAGCTGGCCGTTGGATAAGAGCAAACCAAAGTACCTCTCCTCACTAGGTGCCTTAACCAAACGTTGCCGCTAAGGATGGATAATCCAATAGATTGTGAGATCCTTTCAGTAGCCTCCAGAACCTCCAGATGGTCGTTGGTAGGGATGAGATCTGGTCTGACCCCTTGGTGTCCCTCCGCCCCTTGTTTGTGATTGAGTTTTCCCATTTCCTGTTCCCAACTTTCATTTCCTGTACACAAAAAAGAAAAAGACATCTTACACATTTCTTATGATCACATTTTTAACTAACAAAGGAAATCTTCGCCTCTCACACGTTACACAATTGCTCATGATTGATAGTCGGCTCCAATGTCTACATTAAGAGCTCTTCCGAGGTGCCTTAAGTTTTTAAAGCTCTGTAGAGCCCTTACGTAAAAAACAGCCCACCACTAGAAAGCTCATTCAATTTTACATGAGAAACTTCAAGTGTCATTAAATTTGACTTTCCCAGTATACACACAAGTGCTTTGTTTAACGCTTCCTCAACCAAAATCCGGCACGGCCTTCTAAGATCTAGTAAGCAAGAATGGCCCGAGCTGCCTGGTTGATTCAATGTGTAAAGACAAATTATGTCCCTTTTGCATTTATTTCATGTTCTACATCAATAAAAACCTGTCTCATAGTTTTTGGAGCTTCTTCTGTGTGTTCATGACTAGAGGTAAAGAAGTATGATTTTCGTCAGTGATCGTTGTTGCAAGAGATAGCAATTTAAATTTGATAACACACATCAACAGTTGAGATTTTATGTCTGAACACAAGCCTTTCAAATGACTATAGGACATATGCACCATATGTCATGTACTAGGTAGTCCAAACCGAAATCTCAAGTGCAAGCAATGGAAAAACAATTGCTACCACTGGTAAAATCTTTATTACCTATGCAATTTGACACCAAAATCATTTCTGTAGGACAAAATTAAACGAAGGTACAAATTTTTAATTTTTCGAAAAACAATTCAATTTGGGCCAAAACACCAACCTTCGATACCTCGTAAAAACAAGCACTCACAAAACTCATACTTCTTAAACTTGGAAGTCAAGCATACATAGAACATTTTTTTCATGACTCTCCTAAGACAACTTTTTATTGATGTAAAAAGAAAAATGCAAAAACAGAATAAGTTGTCTCTTCACGCTGAATCGACGACACACACACAGCCTGGCCGAGGGACTGGTCAGTCCCGCTTATTAGATCTAGTTAGAAGGTTGTGCCAAGTTTCAGTTGACGGCTCATTGAACAAAGCTCTGTTGCGGCAACTCGCAAGGTCTAATTTTCATGACAATGGTAGTTTCTAATGCAAATTGAACAAGCTTTCGTTTAGAGGACTTGTTTTCTCTGAATTTCTTACGTAAGTGGCTCTATGGAGTGTTTAAAAACTTTATACTTTCCTCAGACAAGCTCTTAAATTTGACATTAGCAGGAGTAATGGGCATCATTGTAAAGCCTATTTTTAGCACAATCTGATTCGACCAATCAAAGCCGACTATCAACCATTGAGCTATCTCGTAACGCAAAGAAAGAGAGAGGCGAGCTGGTTTTTCACGTCTGACCATCCTCATTTACCAGAGTACAATGTGTTACACATTCCCTATCACAACACACATGGTTGGAAAGAGCTTGAATAGAGCTTTCCAATGGTGTAAACCACATTACGCTACAGAGTGTATAGAAGATAGGAGGCAAGGTGAATAGGACAAAAAATTACAAACTTTTACAACTATCTCACCAAGGCATGTCAATGCAACTAGAGTAATTAATTCCTCACTGAATCATTGTGGCTGTCCCACATCCAAATTGTTGAAATACCGTTGTTCCAGTGTTTATAAGAATGACTACTTCCCTGATGATGTGAAATAACTTTTACTATAACCCACTTTTGAAACAATAGGATTACTATATTCAAAAGGAAGAAAATCTAAGCTTAAATCAAACAAAAGCGTTTATTTCCCTATTGTTTTTAATCAAAAGGGATTTCTTTCTTGCAAGTAGATGAAGGAGATCATAAGACCTACACACAAACCTTGTTATATCGACAACTGTTGTTATAACCAAGACATGCTAGGCCAAGTATTACCACAACAACCAGTATTATCACAACAGAGATAACTACTGTCTGATCCATACAAAGATAGTAAGTAGGTTTAACTCGCAAAAAAAAAAAAAAAAATACACAAAAAAAAAGTGAAAACGTTTCAACCTGTCGGGGCTTGAACCCATGACCTTTGGTTGAGAGGCCCGATACCTTGCCTCTGGACATATCACAATGAGCTATCTTACCTACCGTAGTCATAGCCACCAGAATAAGAATCGTAGCCAGCAGCACTGCTTGAGCCATGGCCGTAGTCGTAGTATTGAGAATCAGCCCTGAAAAGGAACATTTAATCAAATTTTATAACACACAACGAAGTGACGAAATCATAAATATCTTGCTTCCCGTCAATAGTTTAGCTCAAATTTGCAATCTTTGCAAGCTGACAGTCCATCCCATCTTCCTTCTCACTCAACGTGAGGAGGTGACAAAAATGACTAGAAATTGTGAAATTCATCCTGATTAACTGTCTGAAACTAGTTACAACTTTCATATTTTGCTGCTCAATCCCTTTGTCATATTCCATACAAACTTTAATCTGCTACAATGTGTTCAAGAACCAATAAGAAAAACTTACCCAGATGAATAACTTTGGCCATAATTGTCACCGTATCCAGATTCATAAGTTGACCCGTATCCAGAGTTGTAACCCTTCAAATGATATGAGATGAAAAAATGTATTCATTCAATGGCTTGTAAGAAAAGACAAAAAAATTCTTTGAACAGGGAAATAAAAAACAACATAAGACATCGTCTCAGAAGTAATGAAAGATAGCTGTAAGAAGTAACTTCCGTCTTAGAGCGCAGACGAAATCTATTAAACGACATCAACAAGTTACAAAAATAAACAATTACAGCCTTTAAAAAACAAAACCTTGGGAGCATAACATCCCATTGAAAATTTCACACAATTATGCAGATAAGAGCAAAATTATATTTTTGGGCTCCAGTAAAAAATTAAAAAAACACAATGTGATCATGACATGCCAACTTGAGAACCAAAATCTAGGAGAAGTTTAATATCAACATGATCATGTGGGTAGGTACATCGCTGGCCTGGTAAGACCACGGATTTGGGTTCTAATCCTGGAGTGGGTAATCTTTTACCCATGTTTTTTACACATATCGTCTGTGAAAGTGTCAAAACATGGAAGTCCATGATACATGGGATTTGACTTCAAAATGGTCAAATGCACGTTTCTGTTGTGTCTTAATAAGTATCGGAGGCCTAAACCAATATAAAAGCTCATTTTACGCACATGATCTAAACAAAGATTTCCGGATTTGTTCCAAAAAAAGAAAACCGTGTAGTGTTTAGAGCCCAATGTGATGATTTGACATTTTTGCTTCTGGAAAATCGCGTCAAGTGACGCATTTAGACAGTTTCACAGAGGATATGCTTGGAGACAACATCTGATTCTAGGCTGGAAACTTCACATCTCATGTGCATTGTCCAAGTTAAAGAAAGCCTGTAGCACTGTACAGTGTTCATAAAGGAGCACTGTACAAAGTGTCCATAAAGCCTGAGCACTGTACAGTGTTCATAAAGGCACTGTACAGTGTTCATAAAGCCTGTAGCACTGTACAGTGTTCATAAAGCCTGTAGCACTGTACAGTGTTCATAAAGTCCTGTAAAAGTTAAAGCACTGTCCATAAAGCCTGTAGCACTGTACAGTGTCCATAAAGCCTGTAGCACTGTACAAAGTGTCCATAAAGCCTGTAGCACTGTACAAAGTGTCCATAAAGCCTGTAGCACTGTACAGTGTCCATAAAGCCTGTAGCACTGTACAAAGTGTCCATAAAGCCAGTAGCACTGTACAAAGTGTCCATAAAGCCTGTAGCACCATAAAGTAGCACTGTAAAAGTGTCCATAAAGCCTGTAGCACTGTACAGTGTCCATAAAGCCTGTAGCACTGTACAAAGTGTCCATAAAGCCTGTAGCACTGTACAGTGTCCATAAAGCCTGTAGCACTGTAAGTGTCCATGTAGCACTGTACAAAGTGTCCATAAAGCCTGTCCTGTACAGTGTTCAAAGCCTGTAGCACTGTACAAAGTGTCCATAAAGCCTCACTGTACAGTGTTCATAAAGCCTGTAGCACTGTGTCAAAGTGTCCACCTGTACAAAGTGTTCATAAAGCCTGTAGCACTGTACAAAGTGTCCATAAAGCCTGTAGCACTGTACAGTGTTCAAAAGCCTGTCCCATAAAGCCTGTAGCACTGTACAAAGTGTCCATAAAGCCTGTAGCACTGTACAAAGTGTCCATAAAGCCTGTAGCACTGTACAGTGTCCATAAAGCCTGTTCTGTACAGTGTCCATAAAGCCTGTAAGCACTGTACAAAGTGTCCATTTAGCACTGTACAAACTGTGTGTCCATAAAGCCTGTAGCACTGTACAGTGTCCATAAAGCCTGTAGCACTGTACAGTGTTCATAAAGCCTGTAGCACTGTACAGTGTCATAAAGCCTGTAGCACTGTACAGTGTCCATAAAGCCTGTAGCACTGTACAGTGTCCAAAGCCTGTAGCACTGTACAGTGTTCTAAAGTGTAGCACTGTGTCCATAAAGCCTGGGCATATCAAAAACATCACAAACCTCTACAGATCAGATACTGATTTTAAGACGAACTTCGTATCACAGGTGGTGGGAATCAAATTGAAGATGTAATGGGTGATAATTTAACTGAATAAAAATTAAAAAAATACCTGTGAACCATAACCAGACTCATTGTAAGACATCGAGGGTCCTCCACCACGACCTCCACTGCCACCACCGCGGCGGGAGGTCCCCTCGTCCGCCTGAGACCCCCGTGGTGGGGCCCCCGACTTGGTGGACCACCACGCCCTCCAGGAGCACCTCTGTAAAAAAACATTTCAATTTCATTCAGAGTGAAAACAAAGTAACAGTTTTCTCTTTTCATTAAAAAAATCATACATCAAGTGATATATATTTTAGTCGGTCCCAGGAAAAGGAAAGATTTTCCCTTATTAAAAGCAAAAATATTACAAAAGTGTAACCATCCTTCATCTAATATGGCATAGGTGTCTTTTAACTTGGTCATAATACTATAACAAAATAAAAGTTAAAACCACAAAAGAAAAATGTAAGAAGTAACTGACATAGAATTAAGTGTTGAAAGTAATATCTTTATATTCTGAGCATTGCAGCAGCTTGTTTCTTTCATTGAAATTTACCCCATCCACCATTTGTAGTAATCACAGGGTGAATAAAGATGAGAAACAGCAAGATGAAAGACCCATGAAAAAATGAGAGGAAAGGAGTAGAACCCTACCCATACCACCAGCACTGGACTAGAAAGAAACCCAGAAACACACGCATGCGCTAACCACTGCCCCATTGTGTTTAAGGACAGCCAAGAGCCATGGCCTTACCTGCCACCAGGAGGGGGGAGCCGGTCCGCTCCCTCTACCTCTAAATCCACCACCACCGCGTCCTTTAGGATAAGAGAGTTAAAGGAAGTTCAGTTTCACACTTGCAAAGCAGCAAAAAGAAAAGAAAAAAAGAAGCAGTTACAATTGCTCAGCATACACAAGGACAAGAATTAGCCAATGTACTCAATCAGTCGGTAGCAAAGCGTATAAGACAATGATATTATTTAGAGGATAATTTACATTCTCTTAGTAAGTTGCTCTATTACACAGGCAGTAGGAAGTTTTGTCCTTATCAAAAATTTAGTCTAGGCCTATAGACGCACATTGCATAAAACTTTATAATGAAATTGAGAATATTTCAGACATTTGGATCTGATTGATGAAGACAAAACTGTGGATGAGGCTTGAAATACCATGAGAAGAGAATGGTGGTAATAAAAAAATCTTTACTGGCAAGCCATTGCAACTGCATTTGAAAGATAAAGATACCATACACTGATTTTTTTTGTGCCCAAAATATAAAACTAATGCCATTACAGCCCATATAGCCTGAATTTATCTTAGTCTCTATAGCATGAAGCGCAATCCGTGATAATTAACACTACATCCTCGATAGGATGCTAGTCTGACGCAGGCCTTTATTCCCAAGCTAGTGCTTGTACCCATTTGCACATGGGTGAGACCGAAAAATGTGTGTTACGTCTTTTCAAAGGAAGACAACGTCGGAGCTAGCTTTGATGGAATTTAAATCACAGACCTCATGATGTTAAGTCCAGCTGCCTAGCCACTCGCCACACACCCCTTATGATTTCGGTCAAGATTTCTACAATCACTGAGGTCCCTGATTATACCCGTGTCACGTTTAGCAATGTAGACACAGATATATATATCGTTGTTGAAACTGTCTAGACGTGGAAGTCACTAATATATGGGATGTGAGATTTGTCCTTAAATGGTCAAACGCTTGCTTCTTTCGTGTCTTTATAACTATCGGAGGCCTTGACATGACAGAAAAGCTCATGACAGGCACATGATCTAAACAAAGATTTCCGTTCTCAAAAAACATAGCGTTTGCAACCCTAATCGATGACTTTTTTAAAAAACACTTTTTACTTTAAAATTACGCCAGGTGTACTTCCGTGTTTAGACAGTTTCACCAACTCTTGTGTACATCTCAATAGATTTACATACAAATATGAGGGGAAAATGACTGCATAGATCTAAATCTAACATGAGCAGGAAAAGAAATCTTTTGCCTTAAATGGTTATCTATGATTGATAAATTAAGCAACGATCTATTGCTTGTGTTCAACACGTAAGCCCAGATTTATGATTTCTTGTCGGTTTGATTTGACTTTCTACCCACATTCCCAAAGCTTTCGTGGGATTATTTAATCTGGCCTTGACAACGACCAAGGGATCTTTATCGGGCATGTTAGGCCTGAAGCATTAACAGAAGTGGCACCAGCAACATTGACATTACGGTGGAATGAGTTATGACAAAAAGTAGTCAATAGAAGGGAGAAGTTCCTCAAACTCCCAGAGTTACAACACGGTTGATGTGCCAAAAGCGGTTTGTTTTGTGGGACATGCAACATTTCCCTACGAAGAATGGATTCTGCTCTCCCCATTACACCGTCTATTCACTTTTCATCCACTCTGGAGACACGGTGTACAACAATTTTGATTTCTACCAGCCAAATCAACGTAGCATAAAAAGCCATCCAGAACATTACGCATTCCAGCGGTGACTAAAGATTTGACTTTGTCACACTCCACAAGTAAATGAACATCTGCCCGATAAATTGGATAGACTGGCTCTTACCCCTTTCAGGTGGTCCACCTCGATATCCTCCCGCCGCCACCTCTGCCTCTGTATGAAGAGCCGTTCATTTCCATGTCTCCACCGCCATACATTTCGTCTTGCAGTTGCTGGCAAAATACAATGTTTTCAAATTCATTTACAATAAAAAAAAAATTATTATTTAGTAATAATGGGGAAAATAAAGCCAATAATAAGGGGGGTTTAAAACCCAACAAAGAAATAACAACCGAACCTTTTACAACAATTGTGTCTGTTCTGAAGTGGCGAGACAAGATTCTACTACAGTAGTGGCCGCCTAAATGCCCAGTGCTTGGGATGCAGAGAAAACGAGCTTTTAGGCAAAAGTAGGTCAGGGGCAACAATTTGGGTATGATCACCAAGTTCATGGAGTATCGTGCAGAAATTCAACATTTGTGGAAAAATTAACGTCAGAAATAAGGACACCTGTAAGTCATTTATTTAGCACGGATGTGATGAGCGCGCAGGCACACCTTGTCGTGCCCGGTCTATTAAAAGTGCCAGGTGATTGCGTGCCACTTACGATATCAAAAAAGAACAGTGGGCAGAGTTCGAAAGACTAATTCTAATTGCCCAGTGATCCAATGGAACAAAGGCTGTCCTGTCCAGTGGGTGGACTTATGAAGAAAAGACTAGTCCTCTTTTATTACAGTACATAGGATAGGTAATGAAGGGTGGCTACAGTGCATGGCATATTGTTGACGGGCATACGCCCTATTAGCAAGGGGATTAATGTATCATATTAAAAAATTATAATCAATTACCATAAGCGAAAAAATCGATTTCACTGAAATTGTGGGCATTTAGACGGTCACTACTGAACTAAAAAACCACACTTAAAAGAATCTATAGTTAATGTTTGAACTTTCAACAAGAACATCTTAATCAACGTTCAATTTAAATTAAATAACTACTGTGCTCGCAATGATACTGGCTTTTTCTTACACTAGCTTAATTTGGTTCAAGATGGGCATAACCTTGCAACAAAAACCGCCACGGACAGTTTGAGGAGACCTAAGTAATGATAAAATGGAAATCAAACTGGTTGAATAAACTACTCACTGGGACTACAAACTTCTTGAGTTCCGTCAAGGCAGAAGCCAGTCGGTGGTATCCATCAGCGACTTCAGAGTAGGACTCAACCAAAACGTGCAAATCTTCATTCAAATGTGCATATTTTCCCCCTTCTTTACGAAGCTCCTCCTCCTGAAAAAAAGTAACAAGAAGCAAAATTGCACTGAAGATTCAATACATGACATGAACTTTATGGTTTCAAACATTCTTCTAAGCAACACAAACAAAATTAATTACAAACGCGTTTGCAAAAAATTATCAATACCCCCTCCAAAAACAAGATTATCTATGTCTCAAATCTTGAAAAAATAACCTCACTGAAATACAACAGATATAATATGACTAAAAAGTCTACACACTACATACCTTCTCCTTATCTCTTATTGAGCCTCTGCCCATGATGGCCATTTTACAACCAGTTTGCTCCTGTAGCGCTTTGAGAGTTGAGCCTTTTGGTCCCAACAGTTTGCCCACAAAGTTGTACTGACAAAGACGAAATGAAAGAAGTAATGGTTAAAGAAACTGAAGTCATCTTTTTATCTATCAACACAAGCTTATTCATTTCATTGACAATTAACTCGTCCACCATATGCAGCTATCTCGGGGTGAATTTAGAGGGAAAAGCAGGATAATAGATAAGTCACAGGAAAGAAGTGTCACCAACCAGCAGTGACTAAAAAAATAAAAAGACGCTCATAATGAAAATATCAAAATAGATACATTCCGTATGCTATTATGAAAACATAAAAATAATAAAAACGCAATTTCAATCAATTCTACAAAATCAATGCAGCATACAGACAAATGAGACGGGCAAGTGACATTCGCTGAGCAAAACAATGTAATAAATTTACAAACAGCTACATCTAGTGTTGATATAAATTATATAATTAATTTCAACAGATACTGAACTTTTATTCCCGGTCAATATGTTTCCCCCAAGATGAATTTTCACAATGCATTCATATCTAGTTGCCACAGGTTAACTAACTCTCAATCTACAGCAGTGGCCTACAGCCTAGTAACAACCAATACTCAACAGTCAGGTGATAAAATAGTGATTTAATGACATGTAACATTGCATTTATGATAAGACTAACAGAAGGCATGTTTAGTAATGGCATGGGAGACCATCACCATTGTAAATGGCTTACGTCTTATCCAGCTCCCCCACATCCACAACCAATGTAATCTCAGGGGAAGGTAGGATTTTGTTTTAAATTTTGCCATGGCAACTAACAGCCAAGAAATCTTTAACATGCACTAAGTGGTTTTACCTGCACATACTTATTATCATCGTCTCTAATGGAACTAGGTGTCGATCCACCTACCTGGACCAGGCAGGGGTAGGCTTTATTAAAAAATGTTCAACCTGCCGAAGCTGAAACTTATAACCTTTTGGTTGAAAGGCTAACAACCTGCTTCTGGGCTACCGAGTCCATCACTATCAGAGGGACGGACTCAATATCCCATGGGTTTCTTCCCTTTAAGTCTACTGACTGATACAATTTAAAGCAACTGATACAGATAACATTAATTTGCATTAAAGCATGCTTATAAGTCACTTTTCAGTTCTTGACAATTAACCAACCACTGTGTTCTTAACTATGAATGGCTCACCTTTGGGTGTTCACGGACAGGCAACCTGATCTTTACTTGCGTCTTTTTAGGCCTGTCTTCATGAAGATCTATATGAATGATAACTGGACCGTCTTTCTTCTCATCTTCGCCTTTCTTTAGCCGCTCCAATTTCTGTAAAAATGAATTATAAATCAAGGTACATCATTACTATTGTAACAAACAGTATCAAATAGCCCACAAAGACAAAAACATTCCCACCAAAAGACAAAAAACATTCTCTGGACCTTTTAAGCACATTAATAAATCTATGTTCTCCATGAATACTGTTGAGTCATGGGTGCTAGGCTTTGATTATGAACTCAAAAGGTCAAACATTATAAACCATGTCCAGAAAGTGTTTCCATTCAAGGGTTTGAAACTTAAAAATCCCTCTCTGGACCTTTTAAGCACATTAATAAATCACAAGTGACAACTCCAGTAGGCTACTCATCCTTGAATTAAGCTTCACTGATATTTCATCTCTTTTTCTGTTGAGTCATGGGTGCTAGCACCAAAGGTCACTAAACCCAAACTTTAAAATTTCAATTTTGCCTATTATGAACTCAAAGGTCAAACATTATAAACCATGTCCAGAAAAGTAAATTTCCATTCAAGAAGCCTAGGTGTCTGGTCCTAAATATAGGGCCTTAGCCTGGGACTACATCCGGGACTGTATACACTATATACACAATTAATGTTTTAACATTCAGTCATTCAATAACATAATATTAATATTATATAACTATTACTATTACTGTAGGCTACTTGGGATGTGAAGAGAGTAAAATAAAATGTAGATCTAGCTTTTAATACTTAGTATTTTTAATAATAGTAATTATACATAATTCAAAGTTGAACCGTTGGTTCACTCATCTTAATCTATTATAGCCCAAAATCTGCCCCGGCACACAAGATACACGAGTAGTACAATGAGATTATTATGAATAGACAACAATGCACCATTTCTATCCTAGACTTTATCCCTCACTAGATCTATTAATTTTGAGAAATTTCTTTTTAGCTTCACTCTATCTTGATGAGGAGGAAAGCCATTGATGCAAAACTTCTTAAAGAAAATGTTGGCCAATCTCCTTAGAGTATCTTTTTTCAAAAAGTTCAAGTATGTATGTGGCAGGAAAAAACTCCAAGATAGCAACATACCTGGTCCTACATAATTTTCCAGGAGTTTGGGTAAAAAGAAAGGATAAATTCATATAATTCCACACATGAAGATTTCCCTGTCATCCAGGAATTCATCATCAATTCCACACAAGTCAAGATTTCCCCAACTTATCATCATGTGAAATGCCGCATCCAGGAATTCTGTACAGTTCATTTAAAACTAACAAATACACACATCACAAGTATGCAGGTCTTTTTATCTCCACAAGAATAGTAAAAAATTGTCCTTTCTGCTGAGGAAAAACATCCGACACTCGAAGACTTTGTTCAATTTATCAAAAAAGTTGTCTAATTTAAATCCCTCTCACTAAAATATTTGAGTTGAATATCCTCATCAATCCTTGTGAAATTGCCTCTTCCCTGCAACTTTCCACAACACGTCAGCTCACTATAGAATTTTACTTATGTGCTTTGTGAGATATCTAATTTGTTCGGTAAAACTAAAACCTCTTGCAAACCTAAAGAACTACACACTTCTATCACAAGTATTTCCTTTTGAATGTTCAACAAAATAATCACAATGATAATAACAATCCAATGAATAACTGACTGACAAGATAATAATAATAATCAATTTAGCTCAAAATGAATGAAAATAAAAAATATTGGCCCTGCTGTTTTCACACTCCATTTGTCTCTCTCACTAAAATAAGAATCCTTGATTATCCTTTCCCTTCGTTTCCTACCTATTTTTGAGACGACACGTCCTTATCTGCTATATTTTTCACAAAGAAAATCTTCACTATCATAGCCACTCTTGAATCGAATGTTCAAGTAGGATGATAGATCATCCAATATGCCATTTTTATTTTTGTGACTAGTGGGCCTCCGAAACTTCTGTTACTTAGTGATTCCCGTGGAATTATTTAGGGAAATAATTCTATATCTCACTAGATCTTTTTGTTCACCTGTTGAGAATGACTGGAAAATCCCTTCTATATTTAACTATTGCCTTGGAATGCACGTTATCGTGTTTTGAGACGACACGTCCTAGCTATATTTTTATCTTCGCTGTTTATTTTTATTTTTTGCTAGGACTGTGCGAAAGGGGGGGATCAGTTTCGTAGCTATATGCTGTTTAGTGCCACTAGTCGCACACGCCCCAACTCTCACTCATATTTAAGTAAATTGAGTAGTAAAGCATATCCGATGCTGACTACGGCTATTTTTGTGGGGCTTTTAAACTACGTTTTGCTGGAGAGAGAGAAAAGAGTTCATATTTTAATTTTTGAGTAACAAAACTGATTAACAAATCTTTCACTTTCAGAAATGACTTGAACTATAAAATCTCGCCTAAAGAATATAAAATATTCTGAGTTGGTGAAAAGACAGTGAATTTTGTGAATGGATTGGCTGCGATTGTGGGAGGTGGTTTCACATAGGTTGTCTGAAGGATGCAAGTTTGCAAGGGATGAGCATGAATGAGATTGAAAATAACATGTTTGTGAAAGTTGTTAAGTATTATCATAAATAAAATCATGACTTTTATATCAACATTTGTTTCTCAGCTCTTCTGTTTTACACTACAGTGTGTGACTGCTGGTGCTGTCTGTACGACATCATGTGTTTTAATTAAGGTGTCAGAGAGTGAGTGGGTAACTGCTGGCGCTAGCTGTGTGACATGAGTAAATTAATTGTGAGTAAATTAATTGTGACAGGGTTACGGAACTGTTTTGGGGGTGAGTTAGCCATTGTTAGCAATGAAACAACTCTCAAAGCTTTTAACTGAGCTAAATTGTATCAAAACTTTGGATTTGATCATAAATCGGGGTCATTTACAGTGCACTTTGAGACCGAGTGCCGGAGCACAGGCTGTGCGACTTCAGGCAACTCAAGTTTGCTGTGCGAGATGGGGGAACCATAATGGTCGTGCGAAAAAGGGTCGTGTGCGAAAGTCAATCACACAATGGGCTCTACACGCCATCTCTCGCTCAGGAAAAGATAACTCTTAAACATGGTAGCATCAAATTCAGGATCAAGCACAAAAGAGCTTAAGTTACAAGAGTGACATGCCCCTTCCGACCGTTAGTGTGCGAGTGCCGGGGACTTCACTCTAGATTTATACACGGAACAAGCTAGATGTCTAGCTAAATCTAGAATAAAAATGGAATAGTTTCAGCCTCTTCAGGAAAGGCAACATTTCTGGAGCCATGCTTCAGTGACATTGCATTCTTCTAAAATGTTACGGTTCAGCGGCGTAAAAGAAAGTGGATCAAACATGTGGGTATTGGCGTCTAGAACTAGATTTCCAGGTGAGACGGAATAAATCTATCCACAATCCTTAGATCTAACCCTGAACCCCCTGCCTCCAAACCATGGCATAGTGACCGGTCTTCACCTAAGGGATTGTCTTGTGGATAGATCTAGATCTAGATCTAGTTTTCTTCCATCTCACCTCTACATTAGATCTAGATATCTAAACCGATACCAACAAAAAGTACAAATTAAATCCACTTTCTTTAACGCCGCTAAACCGTAAAATCACCCATTCTCTCAAGTGGCACAAAGTCGGCGTGCTACTCCAGAATCTAGAGCTAGACTAACTCGATCTATAATACAGGTTTATGGACTAATCTAGCTCTAAATTAGATATCAAGATGCCAGTGTACACTTTGATATTTATATGCAAAAGTTGACAATTTACCTTGAGTCAATAATCTGCTGGCATGAGACTCTGGATCTGTATGTTTAAGTTCGCTTTCCAATTCTTCACGATAGCATCCTGACTGCGCCATGTTGAAATTTTAAACAGTAAAGAATAAGTTCCTGTCTTGCAATTTGGGAGAATGAAGTGAGGAGGAAGTGGCTTCGATTTCAACTTTGAACGATGTATAGTACTCGATACCTCTTAAGTAACCATGAACTTTCATGATTTTATGAAGGCATCGTTTTCTGATTCTATGATCATTCCATGTATAGTATCGATATTTAAAGAGAGACCGTATCACTACCATCATCGGTCAGATAAACATCCGCCCAAACCGTGGTATGGTGTGAACACCTTTGAAAACGATTTTGATAATTTGCATTAGGCCTACATTGCCCTGAACATCTAAGTAACTTCAAATTCAAATATTTTGTGAGGAAACACGGTTTCTCTCTAAACTAAGAAAGGTTGAAAGCATTTGAATATAATTTATCTGTACTAATACGCCGAGTTGGCCTCACTTTCTTTGTTGAACGAATGGCTCTCTTTGCCACAATTCCATTCTTTTTTTTCTTTTTTTTTTAGATTCTAGGCACAGAATCTATAAACACACTGAAAACTAGCCTATCCATGAAACATTCTAATAAAAGCAAGTGACTTTATGATTGATTAAGGAGAAATAATAAATTTTGATATAGGTATATAATCTACAATATTGTTTGAAAGTTCGTCTGGCGTACTGGCCGTGATCGTATAGTGGTTAGTACTTCGCGTTGTGGCCGCGACAACCCAGGTTCGAATCCTGGTCACGGCATTGCCTGATTGTCTCGCACTGCCAAGTCAGACGATTTTTTTCTTTTTAATAGTAAGTAAATAATAGATTAGTTTTATATAGCACTTGCCTCACATTAAATTCTTTGTGTCACTGTCAGTATTGGTCTTTTTTATTATTTCAATGATGCATGACACTTCATGTTCCCTTCATCTAGATCTAGATATTTTAGATCTATTCTCTCTCATTAACGTATTCTTGTCTTAGTCTTTTATCTTTTCTTCATTTATATATAAATATACACCCCCCCCCCCCCTCTCTCTCTCTCTCTCTCTCTCTCTCTCTCTCTCTCTCTCTCTCTCTCTCTCTCTCTCTCTCTCTCTCTCTCTCTCTCTCTCTCTCTATCTATCTCCCTCTCTCTCTCTCTCTCTCTCTCTCTCTCTCTCTCTCTCTCTCTCTCTCTCTCTCTCTCTCTCTCTCTCTCTCTTTCTCTCTCTCTCTCTCTCTCTCTCTCTCTCTCACTCTTTCTTTATCCCTTCTCTCTTTTTGGATCTAGACCATATTTTCATCTTCTCCATTTTCTCTTTTTCACTCTTTCTCCTTTGACATCTCATATCCAGTCCTACCTACCCTCCCCCTTCCGTTTTTTCTCTCTTTCCCTTATACTCCTCTTATTATCCCTAATATCAAAGTCTTCCCTTTCTTGATTCTTCTCACCTCTACTCGCCATCTTTCCTCCTAAACCCTTTTTTCTATTGACTTTGGATTTTTGCTTTTAGTATATTATATATGCGTAATTGTCAAAATATAGTCATCCTATATAATTGAAAAATTGTAGCGTCCTTGATTGCCATGGAAACGGCCGCTATCTTGGATTTTTACCCAATTTTCAAAAATCTTTCTCCTCACTTATGAATGAAATCACTCAAAACCTGTGCAGACCATTTTTCCATTCAATCTCTCTCCAAGAGTGACGTCGGATTTTTAAATATTTTAGATAGGGTTTTTTTATGAATTTTTGAAAATAATGTATATCATGTATAGATTCTAGATCTATGCAAAAATGGCATTTTTATTACACATACAAAAAAATCTTGTGTGCTAGATATAATACAAATCGGTAAAATTCTATCTCCTCCGTCATTTACAGACCGATTTGTATTATATTTCTTACACAAGTTCCTCTTGTCAATGTTAATAGAATGACGCCAGGCGTTTTTGAGACCTTGTAAACGTGTATTTGAAATCATAGTGTATTGATACATCATCTGTACGTGTATTGATATGATACATCATCTGTACGTGTATTGATATGATATATCATCTGTACGTGTATTGATGTGATACATCATCTGTACGTGTATTGATATGATATATCATCTGTACGTGTATTGATATGATATATCATCTGTACGTGTATTGATATGATATATCACCTACACATGCATTGATGTGATACATCATCTGTACGTGTATTGATATGATACATCATCTGTACGTGTATTGATATGATACATCATCTGTACGTGTATTGATATGATACATCATCTGTACGTGTATTGATATGATACATCATCTGTACGTGTATTGATATGATACATCATCTGTACGTGTATTGATATGATACATCATCTGTACGTGTATTGATATGATACATCATCTGTACGTGTATTGATATGATACATCATCTGTACGTGTATTGATATGATACATCATCTGTACGTGTATTGATATGATACATCATCTGTACGTGTATTGATATGATACATCATCTGTATGTGTATTGATATGATACATCATCTGTACGTGTATTGATATGATACATCATCTGTACGTGTATTGATATGATACATCATCTGTACGTGTAGTGGTGTGATATATCACCTACACATACATTTATGTGATACATCATCTGTACGTGTATTGATATGATACATCATCTGTGCGTGTATTGATATGATACATCATCTGTACGTGTATTGATATGATACATCATCTGTACGTGTATTGATATGATATATCACCTACACATACATTGGTGTGATACATCATCTGTACGTGTATTGATATGATATATCATCTGTACGTGTATTGATATGATATATCACCTACACATACATTGGTGTGATACATCATCTGTACGTGTATTGATATGATACATCATCTGTACGTGTATTGATATGATATATCACCTACACATACATTGGTGTGATATATCATCTGTACGTGTATTGATATGATACATCATCTGTACGTGTATTGATATGATATATCACCTACACATACATTGGTGTGATATATCATCTGTACGTGTATTGATATGATACATCATCTGTACGTGTATTGATATGATATATCACCTACACATACATTGATGTGATATATCATCTATGCGTGTATTGATATGATACATCATCTGTGCGTGTATTGATATGATATATCACCTACACATACATTGGTGTGATACATCATCTGTACGTGTATTGATATGATATATCATCTGTACGTGTATTGATATGATATATCACCTACACATACATTGGTGTGATACATCATCTGTACGTGTATTGATATGATATATCATCTGTACGTGTATTGATATGATATATCACCTACACATACATTGGTGTGATATATCATCTGTACGTGTATTGATATGATACATCATCTGTACGTGTATTGATATGATATATCACCTACACATACATTGGTGTGATATATCATCTGTACGTGTATTGATATGATACATCATCTGTACGTGTATT
>JAXRKP010001031.1:32500-35000 GCA_037039925.1 Doris montereyensis
CAAAAATGAATTAAGCCATGAGGGGACGACGTTGTTATATGTTACCTCCTTTACTAATCCTCTTTTTGGCTCAGATAGGTTTTCATATTCACCACCAGAACGTTGTGGTCGAGTGCATGACAGGGGTGGGCACATTTTCAGGCCAAGGTGGAGCAAATGACATTATTCCACCTCCACTGTGAGAGATGGCCAAAATGGCGGTCGACGTACAAATTGACCTGATTTCTTAACATCTATAATATTTTCTTCTTCTTTAAGATTTATGTTTAGGATTCTTTTAATAATTTTTTATCTTTCATCCGATTGCGTGATGTTCTTTTTTTTTTTTTTTTTTAAAATAATTTTTTTCATTAATTTCTTCGATTTTATTGAATGACCATCTTTCCTCTGTAGTCTATTTCCCTTTCTAACATCAACAACAATGTTACCAGTTCATTTTGTCCCGTTGTATTAGTCGCTTCTGTCTTCTACTTTTTGTTTTTGTTTCAAAATCTATGATTATCAAAAGGCCCTCCATCTTGAATGGACTCGTCAAGCAACAGTGGAACAGCCTTAAGTCCTAACCATCTTCCGCCCAAAAAAAAGAAGCCCCTGCCCCATGTAAATTTTTATGTCTTTGGGGACAGACTGTTCTTTGAAGGGAAGGGATGGGGGTGGGTTTTGAGCTGATAGTGAACAGACTGTTCTTTGTAAGGGGGGGGTTAATGCTTTCAGAACAGACTGTTCTTTGAAGTGTCTGGGTGTGTTAGTTTGACGAAATTTGTGTTGTTCAAATGTTTTTGGTGTTTAGAGTCGGCTTTGAAGGAGAGAGAAAGTTGTTTACTTTACTGTGTATTCATGTACAACAAATTATTAATCTACGTTTAGGTTGAAAATGCGCTACAAAATAGAGCGGATCTGGCTGAAAGCTGATAGTCAACAACTGGGAATTAGTTGATTAAACTACAGAACAGCGATTCCGTCTGTCATATTTATATGATTTATGGAAGTGTGTAACGAGTCGTCTGGATGAGTAGTTACACGTCGTGTAAAGCCACTCGTCCAACATAAAAGGATGACGTCAAACACGGTCTTCCGCCTCTCCTATAACTTTCCTTTCAAAGACGGTAGAATCTCACGAATGTTTGTGTGTTAGTGCAACGCAGCTGTGTGTGTAAGTGTATATGTGTGTGTTAGTGAGACGGGGATGTGCTACCGTGTCAGTGTCTGTGTGTGTTTGTTAGTGTGACGCAGCAGTATGTGTTATGGGTTCAAGTGTATGTATGTGTGTCTAGTGTGTTTTAGTATGACGCAGCTGTGCGTGTAAGTGTATTTATGTGTGTGTGTGTGTTAGTGCAACGCTAGTTGTGTGTGTTAAGTGTATGTATATGTGTGTGTTAATATTGTGTGAGCCGCAAAGCTGTATCTGTTACGTTAGGTAAATGTCTGTGTGTGTCTACATCTAACTTTTATATTATTAGTGTGAAAAGAGGTCGACAGCTGTTATCTGTAAGTGTATTATGTGTCTGTGTGTTTGTTAGTGTGACGCAGCTGTGTGTGTGGAAGTGTATGTGTGTGTTGTCATTGTACTTGATATTGAGATAATGAGGCGCCTTGTGTGACCACCAAACAGTAACCGTGTCTGTACGTGTCTGTGTATGTGTGTTAGTGTGACTGCAAAGTTGTGTGTGTAAGTTGTGTGTGTATGTGTGTGTTAGTGTTGATGCAGCTGTGTGTGCAAGTGTATGTGTGTGTCTGTATGTGTTAGTGTGACCTTTTTTCAGCTTGTGTGCAAGTGTATGTGTGTGTCTCTGTTTGTTAGGTGAACGCAGCTGTGTGTGCAAGTGTATGTGTGTGTCTGTGTTTGTTAGTGTGATTCACAGCTGTGTGTGCAAATTTGTGTGTTTGTGTTTGTTTTTTGAAAAGTGTTAGTGTAAGAAAAAGGTAATAAATCTTTGCAGTTGTGTGTGCTATTTTGTGTGTCTGTGTGTGTCTGTGTGTGTTAGTGTGCCGCAGCTGTATGTGCAATTGTTTGTGTGTGTCTGTGTAGTGTGAAGTGCAGTTGTGTGTGCAAATGTATGTGTGTGTCTGTGTGTGTTAGTGTGACGCAGCTGTGTGTGTAAGTGTATGTGTGTGTCTGTGTTTGTTAGTGTGACGCAGTTGTGTGTGTAAGTGTATGTGTGTGTGTGTGTGCAAATTGTGTGTAAGTGTTGTTAGTGTGACGCAGTTGTGTTAGTGTGCAAGTGTATGTGTGTATCTGTGTGTGTTAGTGTGACGCAGCTGTGTGTGCAATGTGTCTGTGTGTGTGTTAGTGTGAAGTGTGTGTGTGCAAGTGTTTGTGTGTGTGTTAGTGTGACGCAGCTGTGTGTGCAAGTGTATGTGTGTGTCTGTGTGTGTTAGTGTGACGCAGCTGTGTGTGCAAGTGTATGTGTGTGTGTGTTAGTGTGTGTGTGCAAGTGTTGTGTGTGTGTGTTAGTGACGCAGCTGTGTGTGCAAGTGTATGTGTGTGTCTGTGTGTGTT
>JAXRKP010001031.1:42500-47500 GCA_037039925.1 Doris montereyensis
TGTGACTGTAACTCCATTGTGACTGTGACTCCATTGTGACTGTAACTCCATTGTGACTGTGACTCCATTGTGACTGTAACTCCATTGTGACTGTAACTCCATTGTGACTGTGACTCCATTGTGTTTCCTTGTATACAGCTACCTAGTTGGTTGGCATTGTCACATTTCTTTGACTTTCTGTTCCATTATCTGTCTCCATTGTCTTTCCTTATATACTTTATCTGTTGGCTTTATATGTTTTTTCTTTGTCTTTATCTGTCTTTATCTGTCTTTATCTGTCTTTATCTGTCTTTATCTGTCTTTATCGGTCTTTATCTGTCTTGATCTGTCTTTATCGGTCTTTATCTGTCTTTATCTGTCTTTATCTGTCTTTATCTGTCTTTATCGGTCTTTATCTGTCTTTATCTGTCTTTATCTGTCTTTATCTGTCTTTATCTGTCTTTATCGGTCTTTATCTGTCTTTATCTGTCTTTATCTGTCTTTATCTGTCTTTATCTGTCTTTATCTGTCTTTATCTGTCTTTATCTGTCTTTATCTGTCTTTATCTGTCTTTATCTGTCTTTATCTGTCTTTATCTGTCTTTATCTGTCTTTATCGGTCTTTATCGGTCTTTATCTGTCTTTATCTGTCTTTATCTGTCTTTATCGGTCTTTATCTGTCTTTATCTGTCTTTATCTATGTTTATCTGTCTTTATCTGTCTTTATCTATGTTTATCTGTTTTTATATGTGTTTATCTGTCTTTATCGATCTTTATCTGTCTTTATATGTCTTTATCTGTCTTTATCTATCTTTATCTGTTTTTATATGTTTATATCCGTGTTTATCTGTCTTTATCGGTCTTTATTTGTCTTTATATGTCTTTATCTGTCTTTATATGTCTTTATCTGTCTTTATCGGTCTTTATCTGTCTTTATATGTCTTTATATGTCTTTATCTGTCTTTATCGGTCTTTATCTGTCTTTATATGTCTTTATCTGTCTTTATATGTCTTTATCTGCGTTTATCTGTTTTTATAGTTCCTTATCTGTCTTTATCTGTCTTTATCTGTCTTTATCTGTCTTTATCTGTCTATATCTGTCTTTACCTGTGTTTATCTTTCTTTATCGGTTTTTATCTGTCTTTAAATGCCTTTATCTGTCTTTATCTGTCTTTATCTGTCTTTATATGTCTTTATCGGTCTTTATCGGTCTTTATCTGCTTTTATCTGTCTTTATCGGTCTTTATCTGTCTTTATCGGTCTTTATCGATCTTTATCTGTTTTTATTTGTCTTTATCGTCTTTATCTGTCTTTATCTGTGTTTATCTGTCTTTATAGGTCTTTTCAGTCTTTATCTGTCTTTTTCTGTCTTTATCGGTCTTTATCTGTCTTTATCTGTCTTTATCTGTCTTTATCTGTCTTTATATGTCTTTATCGGTCTTTATCGGTCTTTATCTGTCTTTATCTGTCTTTATCGGTTTTTATCTGTGTTTATCTGTCTTTATCGGTCTTTGTCTGTCTTTATCTGTATTTATCTATCTTTATCGGTCTTTATCTGTCTTTATCGGCCTTTATCTGTCTTTATCTGCCTTTATCTGTCTTTATCGGTCTTTATCGGTCTTTATCTGTCTTTATCGGTCTCTATCGGTCTTTTTCTGTCTTTATCTGTCTTTATCGGCCTTTATCTGTCTTTATCGGTCTTTATCTGTCTTTATCTGTGTTTATCTGTCTTTATCTGTCTTTATTTGTGTTTATCTCCCTTTATATGTCTTTATCTGTCTTTATCTGTCTTTATCTGTCTTTACCTGTGTTTATCGGTCTTTATCTTTCTTTATCGGTCTTTATCTGTCATTTTAACTGTGTTTATCTGTCTTTATCGGTTTTTATCTGTCTTTATCGGCATTTATCTGTCTTTATCTGCCTTTATCTGTCTTTATCTGTCTTTATCGGTCTTTATCTGTCTTTATCTGTCTTTATCGGTCTTTATCTGTCTTTATCGGTCTCTATCGTTCTTTATCTTATCTTTATCTGTCTTTATCGGCCTTTATTTGTCTTTATCGGTCTTTATCTGTCTTTATCTGTGTTTATCGTGTTTATCTGTCTTTATCTGTCTTTATCTTTGTTTATCTGCCTTTATATGTCTTTATCTGTGTTTATCTGTCTTTATCTGTGTTTATCTATCTGTGTTTATCTGTCTTTATATCTGTCTTTATCTGTCTTTATCTGTGTTTATCTGTGTTAATCTGTGTTTATCTGTGTTTATCTGTCTTTATCTGTCTTTATCTGTGTTTATCTGTCGTTATCTGTCTTTATCTGTGTTTATTTGTGTTTATCTGTCTTTATCTGTCTTTATCTGTCTTTATCTGTCTTTACATGTCTTTATATGTCTTTATCTGTCTTTATATGTCTTTATCTATGTTTATCTGTCTATATCTTCCTTTATCGGTCTTTATCCCTCTTTATCTGTCTTTATCTGCCTTTATCTGTGTTTATTTGTCTTTATCTTTCTTTATCTGTCTTTATCTGTCTTTATATGTCTTTATCTGTCATTATCGGTCTATATCTTTCTTTATCGGTCTTTATCTGTCTTTATTTGTCTTTATCTGTTTTTATCTGTCTTCTTTATCTGTATTTATCTGCGTTTATCTGTCTTTATATGTCTTTATCTGTCTTTATTGGTTTTTATCTGTCTTCATCTGTCTTTATCTGTCTTTATCTGTCTTTATCTGTCTTTATCGGTTTGTATCTGTCTTTATCTGTTTTTATCTGTGTTTATCTGTCTTTATCGGTTTTTATCTCTCTTTATCTGTCTTTATCTGTGTTTATCTGTCTTTATCTGTGTTTATCTGTCTTTATCGGTTTTCATTTGTCTTTATCTGTGTTTATCTGTGTTTATCTGTGTTTATCTGTGTTTATCTGTGTTTATCTGTGTTTATCTGTCTTTATCTGTCTTTATCGGTTTTTATCTGTCTTTATCTGTCTTTATCTGTCTTTATCTGTCTTTATCTGTCTTTATCTGTCTTTATCTGTCTTTATCGGTTTTTATCTGTCTTTATCTGTCTTTATCTGTCTTTATCGGTTTTTATCTGTCTTTATCTGTCTTTATCTTTGTTTATCTGTCTTTATCTGTCTTTATCTGTCTTTATCTGTCTTTCTTACTGTTATCCTCTGATATTCTCCTCTCCACTACCCTCTTTTTGGTGTGTCTTTTTCCCTTCTGACGTCATACTATTGTTATTCTGTTGATGCCTGATTAAAGCTGTAATATTTGCTTGTTTGTGTTGTCTGACGAAGGGGTACACCCGAAATGTCACCTATTTCTCCTATTTTCTTTGCTGGGGTTGTCACTTCCCGTCATTTCATCCCTGTCTTGTTCTATTATTAAAGAGCTTTCTCGTCGTTGTTGTTCTTTTTCTGTCTTGCACCCATTGACCCCGACCAGGTGACGAAAACCATGGAGGCTGCCGAGTCCACGCACGGAGGGTCAGAGAAGGCTGCATAGTCAATACAATGATTGGTTGATTGAAATATACCCGCTGTCTACCAGGTGCGGTGATCTCAGGATGAATTAAGGGAGGAAACAGCAAGTTGAAAGATAAGGAAAAGAGTGAAAGGAAAAGAAGGACCTACCAGCAAAGCCGATCAAGTGTCCACGACTGCACAGTGAAAATTATACATTTATAATATACGTTTAGTGACTGTCAGTGAAAGTAAATGTGGTTGCAGAAAAATGCATTGTGTGTTCGTGTGTATTGAAGATAATGACAACGATAATAAATACAACCGGATCGAACACATATATTTATGTGCATTATTTGACTTTATCAACATTTATTTCACATTATTTTGCTTTAACTATTAAATTTATTAAACTTTATGTTTTCATACTATATTATTTTGAAATATGTGATATGACACTAAATTGCAAATATCATTGATTCTGAATAAACATTGGATGGTTGTATTAATTGATTCTATTTGTTACGTATTTTGTCCATTTACAATTGTGCCTTGGGCCATCACACAGTCATATACTAAACAATAAAGTTTGATCCACGTAAAAGTGATGATAATAATGTAATAATGATAATAATAATAATGATAACAATAATAGCAATAATAACAATAATAATGATAATAACATTAATAATAATAATAATAATAATAATAATAATAATAATAATAATAATAATAATAATAATAATAATAATAATAATAATAACAATAATAACAATAATAATAATAATATATTAATAATAATAATAATTATAATAATAATAATAACAATGATAATAATAATAATAATAATAATAATAATAACAATAATAACAATAATAACAATAATAATAATAATAATATTAATAATAATAATAATTATAATAATAATAATAACAATAATAATAATAATAATGATAATAATAATAATAATAATAATAATAATAATAATAATAATAATAATAATAATAATAATAATAATAATAATAATAATAATAATAATAATAATAATAATAATAATAATAATAATAACAATAATTTCATGTAGCGCCTTCCATCGATACCTCAAAGCACTGTAAATTTGACATAGCGCACTTTACACAATTTAATTATCAAACAACAGACAATACTATGATACTAATGCGATCATTATATAAAACAAGTGGAAGCATGTGTAAGATAGATGAGGTGTGTCTTTAGGCCTTTTTGAAGACTCGCCGAAATGATTCCAAAGTTACACAATTTGAACGGAAGCCAGTTCCAAGAGAAGCTTCCAAAGCCGAGAATGGAAGCCAGTTCCAAAGAACGGAAGCCAGTTCCAACGCGACGGAAGCCAGTTCCAATGAACGGAAGCCAGTTCCAAAACGAAGCCAGTTCCAATGAACGGAAGCCAGTTCCAAAGAACGGAAGCCAGTTCCAAAGAACGGAAGCCAGTTCCAAAGAACGGAAGCCAGTTCCAAAGAACGGAAGCCAGTTCCAACGCGACGGAAGCCAGTTCCAATGAACGGAAGCCAGTTCCAAAGAACG
>JAXRKP010001031.1:52500-55000 GCA_037039925.1 Doris montereyensis
TATCTAATCTAATCTAATCTTATCTTATATTATCTTATCTAATCTAATCTAATCTAATCTTATCTTATCTTATCTTACCTTATCTAATCTAATCTAATCTAATCTAATCTAATCTAAACCAATCTAATCTAATCTTATCTCATCTTATCTGATCTGATATGGTCTTGTCTTGTCTTGTCTTGTCTTTTCTAGTCTAGTCTAGTCTTGTCTTGTCTTGTCTTGTCTTGTCTAGTCTAGTCTAGTCTAGTCTAGTCTGGTTTTGTCTTATCTTGTTTTGCTTCGTCTAGTCTTGTTTTGTTTTGTTTTGTCTTGTCTAGTCTAGTCTTGTCTTGTTGTGTCTTGTCTTGCTTAGTCTAGTCTTGTTTTGTTTTGTCTTGTCTAATCTAGTCTAGTCTAGTCATGCTGTGTCTTGTCTTGCTTAGTCTAGTCTTGTTTTGTCTTGTCTAGTCACGTCTAGTCTAGTCTTGTTTTCTCTTGTCTAGTCTTGTCTTGTCTAGTCTAGTCTAGTCTAGTCTAGTCTTGTCTTGTCTTGTCTAGTCTAGTCTAGTCTAGTCTAATCTAGTCTAACCGAATTTAATCTAATCTAATCTTTTCTTATCTTATCTTATCTTATCTTTTCTTCAGTAATTGTTGGTGCGTTTATTACCTGAGACGAAAGAAAAGCTTATGTTTTCAATTGCGTATGCCTTTAAACACAATTACTTTGAGGACGTGTAAAACTTAAAAACACGTTCTCATTCAACTACTGAGGACCCAAGGGCATACAAACCTATAAACGGATATTGGCGAAATTTTCACAATAGTTGGGAAAATGATACTTGGAAATATTGATTCAATATGGGTTGGGGTGTTCACTGTTCACTGTTCCCTGTTCACTGTTCACTGTTCACTGTTCCCTGTTCACTGTTCACTGTTCACTGTTCCCTGTTCACTGTTCACTGTTCACTGTTCCCTGTTCACTGTTCCCTGTTCACTGTTCCTGTTTACTGTTCACTGTTCCCTGTTCCCGGTTCACTGTTCCCCGTTCCCTGTTCACTGTTCACTGATCCCTGTTCGCTGTTCCATGTTCCTGTTCCCTGTTTCCTGTTCCTGTTCACTGTTCACTGTTCACTGTTCACTGTTCCCTGTTCACTGTTCCATGTTCCCTGTTCACTGTTCACTGTTGCCTGTTCCCTGTTCCCTGTTCCCTGTTTACTGTTCCCTGTTCACTGTTCACTGTTCCTGTTCCATGTTCACTGTTCACTTTTCACTGTTCACTGTTCAAGATCACACTATCTCAACACAGGAACCTTTTACAAATGTTAAGTATCATTGAGAGATAGGCCCAATTTCATTGTTTCCTTCTTATTTTTCTTAGATAATTTAAGACTTCCTTAGATTCCTGATTCTCATTTTGATCTAAATCTAGATTGCTAAGAAAACCCCTGCCTCTTACTGGTAAAAAGTAGAAAATCAGAAAGCAAAAAAACACAAAGCAGATGAGGCATCAGAGACTACACATTTCTATAAATATCATAAAGGAAACTTGAATTGTTATTACTCATCAATGTCATATTAGATATTATGTTGTATTTCTGAAATGCAGCATTTCTGACAACTATATAGGGTTAGTGAGAGGCATTGGTGGAGATCTGCGCTATCTGAGCGCTTTTCTCCTCCTCCATTCTGTCTAGCGCAACAGCGTCCACTGAAATATAATGCTAGCATTACAAACGCACAGATCACTGAACAATTTAAACAACCTCTACACGAATTCATTTCAAACTTGGAACCGTAAAACTGTCTGCAGGATAGGCCAATAGGCCCTTTGCAGATTAATGAACAGAAACATAAAAAAATGTCTATCTTACTACTGTACTTATCAATTATTGGTCAAATTGGCACTCAGGGGATTTGTAGACATAACACCAGCAAAATACACAATACAGAGTTTTAACACAGGATTAGCTTTGCGTCCAAGTAAGGTTCCTTTAGGGCCCTTTAGGGACTCAAGGCACATAGTGCCGGAGCTTATTACGGTTTCTATATAGTAAAATGGAACAGGTGATGATAATCACCTCTGTGGACGCTAGTCTGACGTGCAGATTTTTACTCCCAGGTGGTGCTTGTACCCATTTGCACCTGGGTAGAGTGGGGGAAATGCGTGTTAAGTGTCTTTCCAAGGTAGTGCTTGTACCCATTTGCACCTGGCTAGAGTGGGGGAAATGCGTGTTAAGTGTCTTTCCCAAGGTAGTGCTTGTACCCATTTGCACCTGGCTAGAGTGGGGGAAATGCGTGTTAAGTGTCTTTCCCAAGGTAGTGCTTGTACCCATTTGCACCTGGCTAGAGTGGGGGAAATGCGTGTTAAGTGTCTTTCCCAAGGTAGTGCTTGTAGCCATTTGCACCTGGCTAGAGTGGGGGAAATGCGTGTTAAGTGTCTTTCCCAAGGTAGTGCTTGTAGTGTCCCATTTGCACCTGGGTAGAGTGGGAAATGCGTGTTAAGTGTCTTTCCCAAGGTAGT
>JAXRKP010001031.1:60000-85000 GCA_037039925.1 Doris montereyensis
ATGTCCAAGTCGGCAGCTTAGATCATGTAATGTCTTGTCACTATGTCCAAGTCGGCAGCTTAGATCCTTGTAATGTCTTAGTCACTATGTCCAAGTCGGCAGCTTAGATCCTGTAATGTCTTGTCACTATGTCCAAGTCGGCAGCTTAGATCCTGTAATGTCTTGTCACTATGTCCAAGTCGGCAGCTGTCCAAGTCTTGTCATTATGTCTAAATCGGCAGCTTAGATCATGTAATGTCTTGTCACTATGACCAAGTCGGCAGCTTAGATCATGTAATGTCTTGTCACAATGTCCAAGTCGGCAGCTTAGATCCTGTAATGTCTTGTCACAATGTCCAAGTCGGCAGCTTAGATCATGTAATGTCTTGTCACAATGTCCAAGTCGGCAGCTTAGATCATGTAATGTCTTGTCACTATGTCCAAGTCGGCAGCTTAGATCCTGTAATGTCTTGTCACTATCCAAGTCGGCAGCTTAGATCCAAGTCGGCAGCTTAGATCAGAATCTTGTCACTATGTCCAAGTCGGCAGCTTAGATCATTAATGTCTTGTCACTATGTCCAAGTCGGCAGCTTAGATCCTGTAATGTCTTGTCACTATGTCCAAGTCGGCAGCTTAGATCCTGTAATGTCTTGTCACTATGTCCAAGTCGGCAGCTTAGATCATGTAATGTCTTGTCACTATTAGATCCAAGTCGGCAGCTTAGATCATGTAATGTCTTGTCACTATGTCCAAGTCGGCAGCTTAGATCCAATGTCTTGTCACTATGTCCAAGTCGCAGCTTAGATCCTGTAATGTCTTGTCACTATGTCCAAGTCGGCAGCTTAGATCATGTAATGTCTTGTCACTATGTCCAAGTCGGCAGCTTAGATCATGTAATGTCTTGTCACTATATGTCCAAGTCGGCAGCTTAGATCCTGTAATGTCTTGTCACTATGTCCAAGTCGGTAGCTTAGATCCTGTAATGTCTTGTCACTATGTCCAAGTCGGCAGCTTAGATCCTGTAATGTCTTGTCACTATGTCCAAGTCGGCAGCTTAGATCTTGTAATGTCTTGTCACTATGTCCAAGTCGGCAGCTTAGATCCTGTAATGTCTTGTCACTATGTCCAAGTCGGCAGTCATGTAATGTCTTGTCACTATGTCCAAGTCGGCAGCTTAGATCCTGTAATGTCTTGTCACTATGTCCAAGTCGGCAGCTTAGATCCTGTAATGTCTTGTCACTATGTCCAAGTCGGCAGCTTAGATCCTGTAATGTCTTGTCACTATGTCCAAGTCGGCAGCTTAGATCCTGTAATGTCTTGTCACTATGTCCAAGTCGGCAGCTTAGATCCTGTAATGTCTTGTCACTATGTCCAAGTCGGCAGCTTAGATCCTGTAATGTCTTGTCACTATGTCCAAGTGTCAATGTCTTGTCACTGTCCAAGTCGGCAGCTTAGATCATGTAATGTCTTGTCACTATGTCCAAGTCGGCAGCTTAGATCCTGTAATGTCTTGTCACTATGTCCAAGTCGGCAGCTTATCCTGTAATGTCTTGTCAAAGTCGTTAGATCATGTAATGTCTTGTCACTATGTCCAAGTCGGCAGCTGTAATGTCTTGTCACTATGTCCAAGTCGGCAGCTTAGATCCTGTAATGTCTTGTCACTATGTCCAAGTCGGCAGCTTAGATCATGTAATGTCTTGTCACTATGTCCAAGTCGGCAGCTTAGATCCTGTAATGTCTTGTCACTATGTCCAAGTCGGCAGCTTAGATCCTGTAATGTCTTGTCACTATGTCCAAGTCGGCAGCTTAGATCCTGTAATGTCTTGTCACTATGTCCAAGTCGTCGCAGCTTAGATCCTGTAATGTCTTGTCACTATGTCCAAGTCGGCAGCTTAGATCTTGTCACTGTAATGTCTTGTCCAAGTCGGCAGCTTAGATCTATGTCCAAGTCGGCAGCTTAGATCATGTAATGTCTTGTCACTATGTCCAAGTCGGCAGCTTAGATCCTGTAATGTCTTGTCACTATGTCCAAGTCGGCAGCTTAGATCCTGTCCAAGTCGGCAGCTTAGATCCTGTAATGTCTTGTCACTATGTCCAAGTCGGCAGCTTAGATCCTGTAATGTCTTGTCACTTGTCATGTCCAAGTCGGCAGCTTAGATCCTGTAATGTCTTGTCACTATGTCCAAGTCGGCAGCTTAGATCCTGTAATGTCTTGTCACTATGTCCAAGTCGGCAGCTTAGATCATGTAATGTCTTGTCACTATGTCCAAGTCGGCAGCTTAGATCCTGTAATGTCTTGTCACTATGTCCAAGTCGGCAGCTTAGATCCTGTAATGTCTCCTGTCACTATGTCCAAGTCGGCAGCTTAGATCATGTAATGTCTTGTCACTATGTCCAAGTCGGCAGCTTAGATCCTGTAATGTCTTGTCACTATGTCCAAGTCGGCAGCTTAGATCATGTAATGTCTTGTCACTATGTCCAAGTCGGCAGATCCTTAGATCCAAGTCGGCAGTAGTTGTCACAATGTCTTGTCACTATGTCCAAGTCGGCAGCTTAGATCCTGTAATGTCTTGTCACTATGTCCAAGTCGGCAGCTTAGATCCTTGTCACTATGTCCAAGTCGGCAGCTTAGATCCTGTAATGTCTTGTCACTATGTCCAAGTCGGCAGCTTAGATCCTGTAATGTCTTGTCACTATGTCCAAGTCGGCAGCTTAGATCCTGTAATGTCTTGTCACTATGTCCAAGTCGGCAGCTTAGATCCTGTAATGTGTCTTGTCCAAGTCGGCAGCTTAGATCCTGTAATGTCTTGTCGCTATGTCCAAGTCGGCAGCTTAGATCATGTAATGTCTTGTCACTATGTCCAAGTCGGCAGCTTAGATCCTGTAATGTCTTGTCACTATGTCCAAGTCGGCAGCTTAGATCCTGTAATGTCTTGTCACTATGTCCAAGTCGGCAGCTTAGATCCTGTAATGTCTTGTCACTATGTCCAAGTCGGCAGCTTAGATCCTGTAATGTCTTGTCGCTATGTCCAAGTCGGCAGCTTAGATCATGTAATGTCTTGTCACTTGTCATGTCCAAGTCGGCAGCTTAGATCATGTAATGTCTTGTCACTATGTCCAAGTCGGCAGCTTAGATCCTGTAATGTCTTGTCACTATGTCCAAGTCGGCAGCTTAGATCATGTAATGTCTTGTCACTATGTCCAAGTCGGCAGCTTAGATCCTGTAGATGTCCAAGTCGGCAGCTTAGATCCTGTAATGTCTTGTCACTATGTCCAAGTCGGCAGCTTAGATCCTGTAATGTCTTGTCACTATGTCCAAGTCGGCAGCTTAGATCCTGTAATGTCTTGTCACAATGTCCAAGTCGGCAGCTTAGATCATGTAATGTCTTGTCACAATGTCCAAGTCGGCAGCTTAGATCCTGTAATGTCTTGTCACTATGTCCAAGTCGGCAGCTTAGATCCTGTCAAATGTTAGATCTGTAATGTCTTGTCACTATGTCCAAGTCGGCAGCTTAGATCCTGTAATGTCTTGTCACTATGTCCAAGTCGGCAGCTTAGATCATGTAATGTCTTGTCACTATGTCCAAGTCGGCAGCTTAGATCCTGTAATGTCTTGTCACTATGTCCAAGTCGGCAGCTTAGATCATGTAATGTCTTGTCACTATGTCCAAGTCGGCAGCTTAGATCATGTAATGTCTTGTCACTATGTCCAAGTCGGCAGCTTAGATCCTGTAATGTCTTGTCACTATGTCCAAGTCGGCAGCTTAGATCCTGTAATGTCTTGTCACTATGTCCAAGTCGGCAGCTTAGATCATGTAATGTCTTGTCACTATGTCCAAGTCGGCAGCTTAGATCCTGTAATGTCTTGTCACTATGTCCAAGTCGGCAGCTTAGATCATGTAATGTCTTGTCACTATGTCCAAGTCGGCAGCTTAGATCATGTAATGTCTTGTCACTATGTCCAAGTCGGCAGCTTAGATCATGTAATGTCTTGTCACTATGTCCAAGTCGGCAGCTTAGATCCTGTAATGTCTTGTCACTATGTCCAAGTCGGCAGCTTAGATCATGTAATGTCTTGTCACTATGTCCAAGTCGGCAGCTTAGATCATGTAATGTCTTGTCACTATGTCCAAGTCGGCAGCTTAGATCATGTAATGTCTTGTCACTATGTCCAAGTCGGCAGCTTAGATCATGTAATGTCTTGTCACTATGTCCAAGTCGGCAGATCTTAGATCATGTAAATGTCTTGTCACTATGTCCAAGTCGGCAGCTTAGATCCTGTAATGTCTTGTCACCAAGTCGGCATGTCCAAGTCGGCAGCTTAGATCCTGTAATGTCTTGTCACTATGTCCAAGTCGGCAGCTTAGATCCTGTAATGTCTTGTCACTATGTCCAAGTCGGCAGCTTAGATCATGTAATGTCTTGTCACTGTCCAAGTCGGCAGCTTAGATCCTGTAATGTCTTGTCACTATGTCCAAGTCGGCAGCTTAGATCCTGTAATGTCTTGTCACTATGTCCAAGTCGGCAGCTTAGATCCTGTAATGTCTTGTCACTATGTCCAAGTCGGCAGCTTAGATCCTGTAATGTCTTGTCACTATGTCCAAGTCCGGCAGCTTAGATCCTGTAATGTCTTGTCACTATGTCCAAGTCGGCAGCTTAGATCCTGTAATGTCTTGTCACTATGTCCAAGTCGGCAGCTTAGATCCTGTAATGTCTTGTCACTATGTCCAAGTCGGCAGCTTAGATCCTGTAATGTCTTGTCACTATGTCAAGTCGGCAGCTTAGATCCTGTAATGTATTGTCACTATATCCAAGTCTTAGATCCTGTAATGTCTTGTCACTATGTCCAAGTCGGCAGCTTAGATCCTGTAATGTCTTGTCACTATGTCCAAGTCGGCAGCTTAGATCCTGTAATGTCTTGTCACTATGTCCAAGTCGGCAGCTTAGATCCTGTAATGTCTTGTCACTATGTCCAAGTCGGCAGCTTAGATCCTGTAATGTCTTGTCACTATGTCCAAGTCGGCAGCTTAGATCCTGTAATTTCTTGTCACTATGTCCAAGTCGGCAGCTTAGATCCTGTAATGTCTTGTCACTATGACCAAGTCGGCAGCTTAGATCATGTAACGTCTTGTCACTATGTCCAAGTCGGCAGCTTAGATCCTGTAATGTCTTGTCACTATGTCCAAGTCGGCAGCTTAGATCCTGTAATGTCTTGTCACAATGTCCAAGTCGGCAGCTTAGATCGGCAGTCCAAGTCCGGCAGCTTAGATCCTGTAATGTCTTGTCACAATGTCCAAGTCGGCAGCTTAGATCCTGTAATGTCTTGTCACTATGTCCAAGTCGGCAGCTTAGATCCTGTAATGTCTTGTCACTATGTCCAAGTCGGCAGCTTAGATCCTGTAATGTCTTGTCACTATGTCCAAGTCGGCAGCTTAGATCCTGTAATGTCTTGTCACTATGTCCAAGTCGGCAGCTTAGATCCTGTAATGTCTTGTCACAATGTCCAAGTCGGCAGCTTAGATCCTGTAATGTCTTGTCACTATGTCCAAGTATGTCCAAGTCGGCAGCTTAGATCATGTAATGTCTTGTCACTATGTCCAAGTCGGCAGCTTAGATCCTGTAATGTCTTGTCACTATGTCCAAGTCGGCAGCTTAGATCCTGTAATGTCTTGTCACTATGTCCAAGTCGGCAGCTTAGATCCTGTAATGTCTTGTCACTATGTCCAAGTCGGCAGCTTAGATCCTGTAATGTCTTATCACTATGTCCAAGTCGGCAGTCGGCTTAGTCTCGGCAGCTAGATCATGTAATGTCTTGTCACTATGTCCAAGTCGGCAGCTTAGATCCTGTAATGTCTTGTCACTATGTCCAAGTCGGCAGCTTAGATCCTGTAATGTCTTGTCACTATGTCCAAGTCGCAGCATAGATCTTAATGTCTTGTCCATCCTCGGCAGCTTCGATCATGTAATGTCTTGTCACTATGTCCAAGTCGGCAGCTTAGATCCTGTAATGTCTTGTCACTATGTCGAAGTCGGCAGCTTAGATCATGTAATGTCTTGTCACTATGTCCAAGTCGGCAGCTTAGATCCTGTAATGTCTTGTCACTATGTCCAAGTCGGCAGCTTAGATCCTGTAATGTCTTGTCACTATGTCCAAGTCGGCAGCTTAGATCCTGTAATGTCTTGTCACTATGTCCAAGTCGGCAGCTTAGATCCTGTAATGTCTTGTCACTATGTCCAAGTCGGCAGCTTAGATCATGTAATGTCTTGTCACTATGTCCGGCAAGATCCTGTAATGTCTTAGTCCAAGTCGGCAGCTTAGATCATGTAATGTCTTGTCACTATGTCCAAGTCGGCAGCTTAGATCCTGTAATGTCTTGTCACTATGTCCAAGTCGGCAGCTTAGATCCTGTAATGTCTTGTCACTATGTCCAAGTCGGCAGCTTAGATCCTGTAATGTCTTGTCACTATGTCCAAGTCGGCAGCTTAGATCCTGTAATGTCTTGTCACTATGTCCAAGTCGGCAGCTTAGATCCTGTAATGTCTTGTCACTATGTCCAAGTCGGCAGCTTAGATCCTGTAATGTCTTGTCACTATGTCCAAGTCGGCAGCTTAGATCCTGTAATGTCTTGTCACTATGTCCAAGTCGGCAGCTTAGATCCTGTAATGTCTTGTCACTATGTCCAAGTCGGCAGCTTAGATCCTGTAATGTCTTGTCACTATGTCCAAGTCGGCAGCTTAGATCCTGTAATGTCTTGTCACTATGTCCAAGTCGGCAGCTTAGATCCTGTAATGTCTTGTCACTATGTCCAAGTCGGCAGCTTAGATCCTGTAAACGTCTTGTCTTGTCCAAGTCGTCATTAGATCCTGTAATGTCTTGTCACTATGTCAAGTCGGCAGCTTAGATCCTGTAATGTCTTGTCACTATGTCCAAGTCGGCAGCTTAGATCCTGTAATGTCTTGTCACTATGTCCAAGTCGGCAGCTTAGATCCTGTAATGTCTTGTCACTATGTCCAAGTCGGCAGCTTAGATCCTCTAATGTCTTGTCACTATGTCCAAGTCGGCAGCTTAGATCCTGTAATGTCTTGTCACTTGATCGTAAAATGTCAAAATCTATTTATTTCGATCGTGTCTTTACATTTGATGGCTTCGCTGTCTGGAACTCTCTGTCACCTCATAGAGCTACACGAAATTCCAAATCACTCGACTCTTTCCAAAGATCATTGAAAACAAAACTTTTTCACTCTGCGTTCGATACACGAAGTTGAACGCGTGGTTGTTATAGTTATAGCTTAAGCGTGTTTTCATGTTTTTGATGTATGAATTACCTTTTGTTATTTAGGTATGTACTATGAATTACCTTTTGTTATTTAGGTATGTACTATGAATTACCTTTTGTTATCTAGGTATGTACTATGAATTACCTTTTGTTATCTAGGTATGTACTATGAATTACCTTTTGTTATCTAGGTATGTACTATGAATTATCTTTTGTTATCTAGGTATGTACTATGAATTACCTTTTGTTATCTAGGTATGTACTATGAATTACCTTTTGTTATCTAGGTATGTACTATAAGTTATCTTTTGTTATCTAGGTATGTACTATGAATTACCTTTTGTTATCTAGGTATGTACTATGAATTATCTTTTGTTATCTAGGTATGTACTATGAATTATCTTTTGTTATTTAGGTATGTACTATGAATTATCTTTTGTTATCTAGGTATGTACTATGAATTATCTTTTGTTATCTAGGTATGTACTATGAATTACTTTTTGTTATTTAGGTATGTACTATGAATTATCTTTTGTTATTTAGGTATGTACTATGAATTATCTTTTGTTATTTAGGTATGTACTATGAATTATCTTTTGTTATTTAGGTATGTACTATGAATTACCTTTTGTTATCTAGGTATGTACTATGAATTATCTTTTGTTATCTAGGTATGTACTATGAATTATCTTTTGTTATTTAGGTATGTACTATGAATTATCTTTTGTTATTTAGGTATGTACTATGAATTATCTTTTGTTATTTAGGTATGTACTATGAATTATCTTTTGTTATTTAGATATGTACTATGAATTATCTTTTGTTATTTAGGTATGTACTATGAATTATTTTTTGTTATCTAGGTATGTACTATGAATGATCTTTTGTTATCTAGGTACGTACTATGAAATATCTTTTGTTATTTAGGTATGTACTATGAATTATCTTTTGTTATTTAGGTATGTGCTATGAATTATCTTTTTGTTATCTAGGTATGTACTATGAATTATCTTTTGTTATCTAGGTATGTACTATATTATCAGTGTCGCCATGCTTGAATCATAAAACTGAGAGATAGTTTAGATTGTTCTTCCGAGCGCCATACGAAAGTTTGACCATACCTTACTTTGAAAAACACATTGGCGTTTTTCCTCACAATGTTTAAGAAATGCAAATTGATGGATGGTGAATGTATGATTTATGATAAGTTAAGGAATGTGTATGAAGCTAAACTGATTTGTCTATAATTATTCTATCTTTAAAAAAAAAATTTCACCGCACTATTTATTTACCCATCTTTGAATTTTTGTGTACTCCTAAAATCTAAACATTTAATGATTAACTAAGTTAAATTTATTTTAATTTTAAATGCACTGATGTATTCTTTTATTTTCAAACGGAAATTGTGATAACACAAGTATAATTTCCTATTTTAAAGGATTAATAAAGATGATTGAAATTGAAGTTGAAATTGAAATTGAATAATGTTCTATATCACATTGTCATTGTAAAGCGCATTTGAGCTTTTTTCTTCTTATGGATATTGGCGCTATATAAATTATGAATAATAATAATTATTATTATGATTATTGGCGATTTTTCTTTTAAACATTAAAGGGAAACAACAGTAAGAATTGTTTGTTTCCACAGATTTTAAACTTAAAACGAAACAAAAGTAAGAATTGTTTGTTTCCACAGATTTTTAAAACTTTAAAACGAAACAAAAAGTAAGAATTGTTTGTTTCCACAGATTTTGACGACCATCGCAATGACGTTTAACAAAAATCATGCTACCGAACTCAAATCCTGGCTTATCCTCCGCAAGATGTGAAATCCACATTGACAGCAACGCTCATCCTGATGGGATACCCTGTGAAATCTGCCGAGGTGAGGGATACCCTGTCTTATATGTCTTGCGCTGATGGGATACCCTGTGAAATCTGCCGAGGTGAGTATGTCTTGTGCTGATGGGATACCCTGTGAAATCTGCCGAGGTGAGTATGTCTTATGCTGATGGGATACCCTGTGAAATCTGCCGAGGTGAGTATGTCTTGTGATGGGATATGTCTGCCGAGGTGAGTATGTCTCATCCTGATGGGATACCCTGTGAAATCTGCCGAGGTGAGTATGTCTCGTGCTGATGGGATACCCTGTGAAATCTGCCGAGGTGAGTATGTCTCATCCTGATGGGATACCCTGTGAAATCTGCCGAGGTGAATATGTCTCATCCTGATGAAAAATCTGCCGAGGTGAATATGTCTCATCCTGATGGGATACCCTGTGAAATCTGCCGGTGAGTATGTCTTGTGCTGATGGGATACCCTGTGAAATCTGCCGAGGTGTCTTGTGCTGATGGGATACCCTGTGAAATCTGCCGAGGTCTTGTGCTGATGGGATACCCTGTGAAATCTGCCGGGTGAGTATGTCTTGTGCTGATGGGATACCCTGTGAAATCTGCCGAGGTGAGTATGTCTTGTGCTGATGGGATACCCTGTGAAATCTGCCGAGGTGAGTATGTCTCGTGCTGATGGGATACCCTGTAAAATCTGCCGAGGTGAGTATGTCTTGTGCTGATGGGTGTGCACACCAGGGGTAACAGTCGTCCATCTTCCGTTTGCGGCTGCGCAAGTGATAAGCAACCTCTTCTCCTTGACCTTTCGGCCAATCCGTGAGGGGTCGCCACCGCCACAGCTCCACCTTGACCTATCCTGTTCGTCTCCATCTTCATGTCTTCCTGCATCATATCAATAATACATCTTCGTTTTGGTTTTCCTTCTTCTCCTGCCTGGCAAGTCCAGTTCACAAATGATAACCAATCTTCTCGCTTAGGGGGGGGAGGGAGGTGGGTGGGAACCCTTCGCAAATGATGATCAATCTCACTGGGGGATTGGGGGGGGGGGGGTGATGTGCAAATGTTGACATGAACAATCGAATTGAGACGCCATTCTGCGCAAGTGAAATGCGCCCCCTGAACAAGTGAACCCCAGATCAAGCAAAATAGACATTCCATTATGGCGAAAGTGAACAGCAAACGGCAAGAACGGAAAAGTCAGGGGGGGGCGGCGAGAGGGGATGGCTTGGTTTGGGTAAGCTTGTTGGGTTTTCCTTTCAACGCAGCTTTCTTGCGATATAACCACATTTACCTTTGATGGAAATAGATTTATTATTTCATCTATTTATCAATGATCAAAGATTATTATCATGTTTTTTTAGTATAGCCTACCAGTGAAATTTGTAATGGTAATGGTAATAAACATTTATAAAGCGCACAAATCCACATGAATGTGCTCCCTAAGGCGCTGTACATTAGCAATAGTACATTACATTTTTATCACATGAAACACAAATACGTATTTCATAAAAGACATAGATCTAGATTGTGTCTACAATAATTGCGTTTTAGATTATATTATATATATATATATATATATATATATATACATGTGTGTGTGTCTGTATGTATGTGTATACATGTTATTGTATTACATGATGTTTCATTGTATACTTTGTTGAAATGTAAAACGCCATTGATTCTTTGTGGATATCAGTGCTATATAATTTATTGCTTTTCTTTCTTTTCTATTCCTTTTCAGAATTGGAACACGTGCCCAAGTTTTTTAAGCATGTGTGTGTGTCTGTATCAACGTATGTGTATACATGAGTTGTCTCAGTTAATACAAGACACCCTGTAACATCATCATTATCATCATGTTTCATTGTATACTTTATCATCATCATTATCATCAAATCATGTAAATCATTATCATCCATTGAGCACTTCTTCATGGATATCAGTGCTATATAATTTATTGTAATGTCTTTCTCATAGGAATTTGGTTGCTTTTGTTTGTTTTGCTTTCTGGGGATTGGATTCCTTTTCAGAATTGGAACACATATTGTTAGTTTTGTACCATTTTTTTGAAGTTTTATTCTTTCATCAAAACGTTCCAGGCCAACGTATTGAAGTCTATGGCGCAGCTTGACCTCTATCCTTACATGAGCACAGTGACGTCACTACAAATTTCCTATCAAGCCAGAGAAAAACTCATCACCATCAACGTCGAGCAGATCATAATTACATGAGCAAACCATCTCAAATTGTATCATAGTTACTTAGCAAACCATCTGCGGGGCATCGTTCTATCATAGTTACATGAACAAACCATGAGTTGTCTCAGTTAATACTTACATGACACCATCTTCTGTGTTGGCATATCATCATCATCATTATCATCATCATTATCATCATCATCATCATCATCATCATCCATCTTCTCATCATTATCATCATCATCATCATCATTATCATCTCCATCATCATCATCATGAACAAACCATATCATCATCATTATCATCATCATTATCATCATCATGAACAACAATAATAACAATGAACAACAACAACAACAAATGACTCTTAAACTGTTTCTGTACTTAATTGACGCATTAGTTACTTCACCTCAGAGTTTGTTCTATCTCGCACTGTCTACTGATCTTCCTATCAGTAATGTCTTTCTCATCGTTCTATCATAATTACATGAATTTGTGTTGGCATTTTGTTTGTTTTGTGTTGGCATCGTTCTATCATAGTTACATGTTTGTTTCATCGTTCTATCATAGTTACATGAAGAAACCATCTTGATTGGATCGTTCTATTATTTGAGGAGGGCATCGTTCTATCGACATGAACAAGATCTTCTGTGTTGGCATCGTTCTATCATAGGTACATGTCTTCTGTGTTGTGTTCTATCATAGTTACATGAACAAACCATCTTGGGTGGTGTTCTAGATGGTTACATGAACAAACCATCTTGAGTTGGCATCGTTCTATCATAGTGAAAAACCATCTTGGTGTTGGCATCGTTCTATCATAGTTACATGTCCAGAGTTGGCATCGTTCTATCTAGTTACATGAACAAACCATTTTGTTTGGTTCATGAACAAACCATCTTCTGTGTTGGCATCGTTCTATCAAATTACATGAACAAACCATCTTCTGTGTTGGCATCGTTCTATCATAGTTACATGAACAAACCATCTTCTGTGTTGGCATCGCATTCTATCATGGAGTGACATTCTATCATAGTTACAAGACAAACCATCAGGGGCATCGTTCAAAAAGTTACTGTGTTGGCATCGTTCTATCATAGTTACATGAAAAACCATCTTGATTATTCTTCATAGTTACTCTTGAGAGTTATCGTTCTATCATAGTTACTTGAGCAAACCATCTTCTGTGTTGGCATCGTTCTATCATAGTTACATGAACAAACCATCTTCTGTGTTGGCATTGTTCTATCAAAACATGAGCAAACCATCAGAGTTGGCATCGTTCTATCATAGTTACATGAGCAAACCATCAGAGTTGGCATCGTTCTATCATAGTTACATGAACAAACCATCAGAGTTGGCATCGTTCTATCATAGTTACATGAGCAAACCATCTTCTGAGTTGGCATCGTTCTATCATAGTTACATGAACAAACCATCAGAGTTGGCATCGTTCTATCATAATTACATGAACAAACCATCTTGAGAGTTGGCATCGTTCTATCATAGTTACTTGAGCAAACCATCTTCTGTGTTGGCATCGTTCTATCATAGTTACATGAGCAAACCATCTTCTGTGTTGGCATCGTTCTATCATAATTACATGAGCAAACCATCAGAGTTGGCAAATAACAAACCATCAGTTATCCATCTTCTGTGTTGGCATCGTTCTATCATAGTTACATGAACAAACCATCTTCTGTGTTGGCATCGTTCTATCATAGTTACATAACAAACCATCTTCTGTTTGGCATCGTTCTATCGCGAGAAAAACCATCTTGAGAGTTGGCATCGTTCTATCATAGTTACATGAACAAACCATCTTGAGAGTTGGCATCGTTCTATCATAGTTACATGAACAAACCATCTTCTGTGTTGGCATCGTTCTATCATAGTTACATGAACAAACCATCTTCTGTGTTGAACAAACCATCAGCATCGTTCTATCATAGTTACATGAACAAACCATCTTCTGTGTTGGCATCGTTCTATCATAATTACATGAACAAACCATCAGAGTTGGCATCGTTCTATCATAGTTACATGAACAAACCATCAGAGTTGGCATCGTTCTATCATAGTTACATGAACAAACCATCAGAGTTGGCATCGTTCTATCATAGTTACATGAACAAACCATCAGAGTTGGCATCGTTCTATCATAGTTACATGAACAAACCATCTTCTGTGTTGGCATCGTTCTATCATAGTTACATGAACAAACCATCTTCTGTGTTGGCATCGTTCTATCATAGTTACATGAACAAACCATCTTCTGTGTTGGCATCGTTCTATCATAGTTACATGAACAAACCATCTTCTGTGTTGGCATCGTTCTATCATAGTTACATGAACAAACCATCTTCTGTGTTGGCATCGTTCTATCATAGTTACATGAACAAACCATCTTCTGTGTTGGCATCGTTCTATCATAGTTACATGAACAAACCATCTTCTGTGTTGGCATCGTTCTATCATAGTTACATGAACAAACCATCTTCTGTGTTGGCATCGTTCTATCATAGTTACATGAACAAACCATCTTGAGAGTTGGCATCGTTCTATCATAGTTACATGAACAAACCATCTTGCATCGTTCTATCATAGTTACATGAACAAACCATCTTGAGAGTTGGCATCGTTCTATCATAGTTACATGAACAAACCATCAGAGTTGGCATCGTTCTATCATAGTTACATGAACAAACCATCTTGAGAAGTTGGCATCGTTCTATCATAGTTACATGAACAAACCATCTTCTGTGTTGGCATCGTCTCTATCGCCATTACATGAACAAACCATCTTCTGTGTTGGCATCGTTCTATCATAGTTACATGAACAAACCATCTTCTGTGTTGGCATCGTTCTATCATAGTTACATGAACAAACCATCTTCTGTTTACATGAAAAACCATCTTGAGAGTTGGCATCGTTCTATCATAGTTACATGAACAAACCATCTTGAGAGTTGGCATCGTTCTATCATAGGTTAACAAACCATCTTCTGTGTTGGCATCGTTCTATCATAGTTACCATCTTGAGAGTTGGCATCGTTCTATCATAGTTACATGAACAAACCATCTTCTGTGTTGGCATCGTTCTATCATAGTTACATTGATCGTTCTATCAAAAGCAAACAAACCATCTTCTGTGTTGGCATCGTTCTATCATAGTTACATGAACAAACCATCTTCTGTGTTGGCATCGTTCTATCATAATTACATGAACAAACCATCTTCTGTGTTGGCATCGTTACATGAACAAACCATCTTGATCATTCTAGTTACATGAACAAACCATCTTGAGAGTTGGCATCGTTCTATCATAGTTACATGAACAAACCATCTTCTGTGTTGGCATCGTTCTATCATAGTTACATGAAAAACCATCTTGAGAGTTGGCATCGTTCTATCATTGGCAGTTACATGAACAAACCATCTTGAGAGTTGGCATCGTTCTATCATAGGTACATGAACAAACCATCTTCTGTTTGGCATCGTTCTATCATAGTTACATGAACAAACCATCTTGTGTTGGCATCGTTCTATCATAGTTACATGAACAAACCATCAGAGTTGGCATCGTTCTATCATAGTTACATGAACAAACCATCTTGAGAGTTGGCATCGTTCTATCATAGTTACATGAACAAACCATCAGAGTTGGCATCGTTCTATCATAGTTACATGAACAAACCATCTTCTGTGTTGGCATCGTTCTATCATAGTTACATGAACAAACCATCTTCTGTGTTGGCATCGTTCTATCATAGTTACATGAACAAACCATCTTGAGAGTTGGCATCGTTCTATCATAGTTACATGAACAAACCATCTTCTGAGAGTTGGCATCGTTCTATCATAGTTACATGAACAAACCATCTTCTTGAGTTCTATCATAGTTACAGCGAAAAACCATCTTGAGTTGGCATCGTTCTATCATAGTTACATGAACAAACCATCTTGAGGTTGGCATCGTTCTATCATAGTTACATGAACAAACCATCTTCTGTGTTGGCATCGTTCTATCATAGTTACATGAACAAACCATCTTCTGTGTTGGCATCGTTCTATCATAGTTACATGAACAAACCATCTTCTGAACAAATAATTACATGAAGAAACCATCTTGAGAGTTGGCATCTTCTATCATAGTGTTGGTTGGCATCGTTCTATCATAGAACAAACCATCTTGAGAGTACGTTCTATCATAGTTACATGAACAAACCATCTTCTGAGTTGGCATCGTTCTATCATAACAAACCATCTTGAGAGTTTATCATAGAACAAACCATCTTCTTGTGACTTGGCATCGTTCTATCATAGTTACATCTTGGAGAATCAAACCATCTTCTGTGTTGGCATCGTTCTATCATAGTTACATGAACAAACCATCTTGAGAGTTGGCATCGTTCTATCATAGTTACATGAACAAACCATCAGAGTTGGCATCGTTCTATCATAGTTACATGAACAAACCATCTTCTGTGTTGGCATCGTTCTATCATAGTTACATGAACAAACCATCTTCTGTGTTGGCATCGTTCTATCATAGTTACATGAACCATCTTGAACATCGTTCTATCTTTACATGAACAAACCATCTTGAGAGTTGGCATCGTTCTATCATAGTTACATGAACAAACCATCTTGAGAGTTGGCATCGTTCTATCATAGTTACATGAACAAACCATCTTGAGTTGGCATCGTTCTATCATAGTTACATGAACAAACCATCTTCTGTGTTGGCATCGTTCTATCATAGTTACATGAACAAACCATCTTGATCGTTGGCATCGTTCTATCATAGTTACATGAACAAAAACCATCTTCTGTGTTGGCATCGTTCTATCATAGTTACATGAACAAACCATCAGAGTTGGCATCGTTCTATCATAGTTACATGAACAAACCATCAGAGTTGGCATCGTTCTATCATAGTTACAACAACAAACCATCTTCTGTGTTGGCATCGTTCTATCAAGTTACCAAACCATCTTGGCATCGTTCTATCATAGTTGAACAAACCATCTTGAGAGTTGGCATCGTTCTATCATAGTTACATGAACAAACCATACATGAACAAACCATCTTCTGTGTTGGCATCGTTCTATCATAGTTACATGAACAAACCATCTTCTGTTGGCATCGTTCTATCATAGTTACATGGCATCGTTCTATCATAGTTACATGAACAAACCATCTTGAGAGTTGGCATCGTTCTATCATAGTTACATGAACAAACCATCTTGAGAGTTGGCATCGTTCTATCATAGTTACATGAACAAACCATCTTCTGTGTTGGTTCTATCATAGTTACATGAACAAACCATCTTCTGTGTTGGCATCGTTCTATTAGTTACATGAACAAACCATCTTCTGTGTTGGCATCGTTCTATCATAGTTACATGAACAAACCATCTTGAGAGTTGGCATCGTTCTATCATAGTTACATGAACAAACCATCAGAGTTGGCATCGTTCTATCATAGTTACATGAACAAACCATCTTCTGTGTTGGCCATCATGAACAAACCATCTTCTGTGTTGGCAGAACAAACCATCTTGAGATTGGCATCGTTCTATCATAGTTACATGAACAAACCATCAGAGTTGGCATCGTTCTATCATAATTACATGAACAAACCATCAGAGTTGGCATCGTTCTATCATAGTTACATGAACAAACCATCAGAGTTGGCATCGTTCTATCATAGTTACATGAACAAACCATCTTGGCAGAGTTGGCATCGTTCTATCATAGTTACATGAACAAACCATCTTGAGAGTTGGCATCGTACTATCATAGTTACATGAACAAACCATCTTCTGTGTTGGCATCGTACTATCATAGTTACATGAGCAAACCATCTTCAGTGTTGGCATCGTTATTTGTGATCATGCTCTAGGTTTTAGCCCATTCCTCTTTCATCATTGAGTTTCCGCAAGTCTGAGTGCTGTTCTATTGGCGTCGGCCTCTCAACCATAATGCAGTGGGTTCGAGCTCCGCTAAACGGTTGAAACATTTTCTCGATTTGTTTCCAGCAAAACCTACTCCCCTGGTCCAAATAGGTGGGCCGACACCTAGTCCCATCGGAGACGGACGATAAAAGGAGGTCCCGTATGCAAATCACAACACTCTGTCCCCATTAAAGATCCCTTGGCAGTCCGGGCAAAATTTAAAAATCCTACCAAAAACCCCGTGATCACCTTAGTTGTGGATGTGGGTAAATCAAATCAAACAAACAAAGAAAGCTGTTCTAGTTTGCTCGGGACTACCAAGTCAACTTGTATTGTAGAAATAGAACTCGTTTGTCGTCTGACTAAGGGCTAAATCCGAAACGCCACGGCACGTGTCTGTTATGTCATCTTTATTGGTGGTGAAGTTGTCACCTATCGGTGCTGTTATATCAAAAAAGCAGTTTATCATCACTGTATTGTTATTAATTGTTGATTGTTGTTTTTTTTTTTTTTCTGTCTTGCACCCATTGACCCTTGGCCCCCACCAGATGATGGCAACCATGAGAGAGGCCGAATCCATGCAGGAGGAGTAGCGAAGGCCCCATAGTGAAAGAGAAGGCCCCATAGTGAAATAGAGAAGGCTCCATAGTGAAGTATAGAAGGCCCCATAGTGAAATAGAGAAGGCCCAATAGTGAAGTAGAGAAGGCCCTATAGTGAAGTAGAGAAGGTCCCATAGTAAAGTAGAGAAGGCCCCATAGTATAACAGAGACGGCCCTATAGAAGCATAGAAGGCCCCATAGTGAAGAAGAGAAGGCCCCATAATGAAAGAGAAGGCCCCACAGTGAAATAGAGAAGGCCCCATAGTTAAGTAGAGAAGGCCCCATAGTGAAGTAGAGACACCCCATAGTGGTAAAGAAGGCCCCCATAGTATAGCAGAGAAGGCCCCATAGTACAGTAGAGAAGGCCCCATAGTGAAATAGAGAGACCCCATAGTGAAATAGAGAAAGCCCCATAGTGAAGTTGGCCCCATTGTGAAGTAGAGGGCCCCATGAGTATAGCAGAGACGGCCCCATAGTGAAGTAGAGAAGGCCTCATAGTGAAATAGAGAAGGCCCCATAGTGAAGTAGAGAAGGCCCTATAGTGAAGTAGAGAAGGCCTCACACTGAAGAAGAGTCCCCATAGTGGAGTAGAGAAGGCCCCATAGTGAAGTAGAGAACGCGCCATAGTGAAATAGAGAAAGCCCCTTAGTGAAGCAGCCCATAGTGAAGTAGAGAAGGCCCCATAGTGTAATAGAGAAGGCCCCAAAGTGAAGTAGAGAAGGCCTCATAGTGCCCCATAGTGAAGTATAGAAGGCCCCATAGTGAAATAGAGAATGCCTCATAGTGAAGAAAAGAAAACCCTAGTGAAATTTAGAAGGCCCCATAGTGAACAAGAGAAGGCCCCATAGTGAAGTGGAGAAGACCCCATAGTAAAATATAGAAGGCCCCATCGTGAAGAAGAGAAGGCCCCATAGTGAAATAGAGAAGGCCAAATACTGAAATAAAGAAGGCCCCATAGTGAATTAAAGAAGGCCCCATAGTGAAATAGAGAAGGCCCCACAGTGAAATAGAGAAGGCCCCATAGAGAAGTTGAGAAGGCCCCATAGTGAAGTAGAGAACGCCCCATAATGAAGTAGAGAAGGCCCCATAGTGGAGTAGAGAAGGCCCCATAGTGAAGTAGAGAAGGTCCCATAGTGAAGTAGACAAGGCCCCATAGTGGAGTAGAGAAGGCCCCATAGTGAAGTAGAGAAGGTCCCATAGTGAAGTAGAGAAGGTCCCATAGTGAAGTAGACAAGGCCCCATAGTGTAGTAGAGAAGGCCCCATAGTGAAGTAGAGAAGGCCTTATAGCGAAGTAGAGAAGACCCCATAGTGAAGTAGAGAAGGCCCCATAGTGAAGTAGACAAGGCCCCATAGTGAAGTAGAGAAGGCCCCATAGTGAAGTAGACAAGGCCCCATAGTGAAGTAGACAAGGCCCCATAGTCAAGAAGATAGAAACGTTAAACTGTACATGACGTACTGTTAATGGAATTCAAACAGTCAGAAAAGGGGCATGTCGGAAGTGATGGAAATGACAATATCAAAGCACCATAGGAACAAAGACAAACAGAAAGGCAAGGGGCATGTCGGAAGTGATGGAAATGACCTTTGAACAATATCAAAGCCCCATAGGAACAAAGACAAACAGAAAGGCAAGGGGCATGTCGGAAGTGAAGGAAACGATATTGAATAATATCAAAGCCCCATAGGAACAAAGACAAACAGAAAGGCAAGGGGCATGTCGGAAGTGAAGGAAACGATATTGAATAATATCAAAGCCCCATAGGAACAAAGACAAACAGAAAGGCAAGGGGCATGTCGAAAGGGATGGAAATGACCTTTGAACAATATCAAAGCCCCATAGGAACAAAGACAAACAGAAAGGCAAGGGGCATGTCGGAAGTGAAGGAAACAATATTGAATAATATCAAAGCCCCATACGAACAAAGACAAACAGTGAGGCAAGGGGCATATCGGAAGTGAAGGAAACGACATTGAATAATATCAAAGCCCCATAGGAACAAAGACAAACAGAAAGGCAAGGGGCATGTCGGAAGTGAAGGAAACGATATTGAATAATATCAAAGCCCCATAGGAACAAAGACAAACAGAAAGGCAAGGGGCATGTCGGAAGTGAAGGAAACGATATTGAATAATATCAAAGCCCCATAGGAACAAAGACAAACAGAAAGGCAAGGGGCATGTCGGAAGTGAAGGAAACGATATTGAATAATATCAAAGCCCCATAGGAACAAAGACAAACAGAAAGGCAAGGGGCATGTCGAAAGTGATGGAAATGACATTGACCCCATAGGAACAAAGACAAACAGAAAGGCAAGGGGCATGTCGAAAGTGATGGAAATGACATTGACCCCATAGGAACAAAGACAAACAGAAAGGCAAGGGGCATGTCGGAAGTGATGGAAATGACATTGACCCCATAGGAACAAAGACAAACAGAAAGGCAAGGGGCATGTCGAAAGTGATGGAAATGACATTGAATAATATCAAAGCCCCATAGGAACAAAGACAAACAGAAAGGCAAGGGGCATGTCGAAAGGGATGGAAATGACATTGACCCCATAGGAACAAAGACGAGACAAATACAAGAAATAGGCAGCAAAAAAATCCTGGTCACCATGGGGATAGAACCCGCGACCTCTGTGGAGTTAGATGACGCTATGTTTTTCATGGCGAGGCGATGGATGCCGACGCAGAGGTCGCAGATTTAATCCCCATGGTGGCCAGGATTTTGTCCTGTCTATCTTTTTATATTTGTCTCGTCTTTGTTCCTATGGGGCTTTACTACACAATGTATTATTTAATGTCGTCATTTGGGTCACCACTGAAAGTCTGTGTGGTTGCAAAGAAGGCATTGAGTGTAATGTATACGTTTACATAGAAGGTAATGATAACGATAATAAATGCTACCAGATCTGGTGTATTACATGTATTATTATTTGTGTACATCAGTTAATTTCATTATATTATAATTTTATCTCACGGCACATTGCATTACTCTTTTTTGTGCGTGTTGTATCACAAGCATATCATGCAAGTTTACTATACATGCCGCTAAGTCGCATATGGCATAGATTCTTAATAAATAATATATTGAACGATTGTAATGTCTTGGTTTATGTTATTGGTTGAATCTTTTAATCATTTATTATTATGTGTTGAACCATCTTACAGTCAGATGGGGACTAAGTAGTCCAGAGGCAAGGTGTCGGACTCTCACCTAAAAGGTAGTGGGTTCGAGCCCCACCAACCATTAGAAGCTGTTCTCGAGGTTTTTTTATTATAGCAATATCTACCCCCCCCCTCCGTGAACCCAGGCAGGGGGTCGACAACTAGTCTCATCGGAGACGGACGATTAAAAGAAAGTCCCGTGTGCATATCACAACACTGTGCACGTTAAAAATCCCTTGACCGTTTACATGGCAGTGCGGGCAAAATTAAAAATGCTACCAAAAACCTCGAGATCATTTTAGTTGTGGATGTGGGTAAATCGAATCAAATAAAAACAAGTTCATAAAGTCATAATATACTTTACAGTAAACCTCGAGCTCAACTAACTCCAATCAAACGAAAATCCACATCCACCGAGGACAAGGAAAACAGCCACACAAACATGTCAAAATTAACGTCTCTCACTGAAAAGAGTAAAATTCCTTCAAGCAGGGCCCCTACAGCCCATAGGGCAGGAGCTTATCTCAATTTCTATAACATTAAAAAGGAACAGGTGATTATTTTACATTCACCTCTTGGACAGGACGCTAATCTCACGCAGATTTTTACTCCCAAGCTGTTGCTAGTACACGTTCGCATCTGTGTCTGATCAGGAAAATGCGTGTTAAAATGGCTTTTCCCAAGGAACACAACATTGAACTTGGACTTAGCATTGCTACGATTCGAACCCAGGACCTAATGATCCCCGGTCCAGCAGCCTAGTTACTACTACCACTACCAGGTCACAGATGCCACAATAAACGATCACTCTTACACTCGCTGAGCAAGACCCAAACTGCATTATCAAATTATTCTTTGTTACCAAGATTTCCAACCCGATTTCGACCCAGGGCCAATGCAGACTTTGGTTGGCTGATTGAATATACTGATTGTACTGGCTATAATGACTGTACTGGCTATAATGACTGTACTGGTTATACTGACTGTACTGGTTATACTGATTGTACTGGTTATACTGACTGTACTGGTTATACTGATTGTACTGGTTATACTGACTGTACTGGTTATACTGACTGTACTGGTTATACTGATTGTACTGGTTATACTGACTATACTGGTTATACTGACTGTACTGGTTATACTGATTGTACTGGTTATACTGACTGTACTGGTTATACTGATTGTACTGGTTATACTGGTTATACTGACTGTACTGGTTATACTGACTGTACTGGTTATACTGATTGTACTGGTTATACTGACTGTACTGGTTATACTGATTGTACTGGTTATACTGACTGTACTGGTTATACTGGTTATACTGACTGTACTGGTTATACTGACTGTACTGGTTATACTGATTGTACTGGTTATACTGGTTATACTGGCTATACTGACTGTACTGGTTATACTGACTGTACTGGCTATACTGACTGTACTGGCTATACTGACTGTACTGGCTATACTGACTGTACTGGCTATACTGAATGTACTGGCTATACTGAATGTACTGGCTATACTGACTGTACTGGCTATACTGACTGTACTGGCTATAATGACTGTACTGGCTATAATGACTGTACTGGCTATAATGACTGTACTGGCTATAATGACTGTACTGGCTATAATGACTGTACTGGCTATAATGACTGTGCTGGCTATACTGACTGTGCTGGCTATAATGACTGTGCTGGCTATAATGACTGTGCTGGCTATACTGACTGTACTGGCTATACTGACTGTACTGGCTATACTCACTGTGCTGGCTATACTCACTGTGCTGGCTATACTGACTGTGCTGGCTATAATGACTGTACTGGCTATACTGACTGTGCTGGCTATACTGACTGTGCTGGCTATACTGACTGTGCTGGCTATACTCACTGTACTGGCTATACTGACTGTGCTGGCTATACTGACTGTGCTGGCTATACTCACTGTGCTGGCTATACTGTTACTCACTGTGCTGGCTATACTCACTGTGCTGGCTATACTCACTGTGCTGGCTATACTGGCTGTGCTGGCTATACTCACTGTGCTGGCTATACTGACTGTGCTGGCTATACTCACTGTGCTGGCTATACTGACTGTGCTGGCTATACTGTGACTGTGCTGGCTATACTCACTGGTTGGTTGTTACTGTTGGCTGTGATTATGCTCACGAGTTGTTTGCTTTATAAAACTCAATGGCCAGGCCACACCGCATGGTTGGGGTACACTCATCACCGTGTAGCCCTTAACATTGCAACAATGGTAGCCCAATCGGTTGGCCAATCATTACCACGTGTAATAGGGGCTTTTACAATACAGTGGTTGGCCCAATGGTAGCCAATCATCGCCACGTGTAATAGGGGCTTTCATAACACAATGGTTGGCCCAATGGTAGCCCAATCCGTTGGCCAATTATTACCACATGTAATAGGGGCTTTCATAACACAATGGTTGGCCCAATGGTAGCCCAATCCGTTGGCCAATTATTACCACGTGTAATAGGGGCTTTCATAATACAATGGTTGGCCCAATGGTAGCCCAATCCGTTGGCCAATTATTACCACATGTAATAGGGGCTTTCATAACACAATGGTTGGCCCAATGGTAGCCCAATCCGTTGGCCAATTATTACCACGTGTAATAAGGGATTTCATAACACAATGGTTGGCCCAATGGTTGCTCAATCCGTTGGCCAATTATTACCCACGTGTAACAGGATTTCACAACACAATGGTAGTCCAATCGGTTGGCTAATCATCGCTATGTGTAACAGTAACAGATTTCACAACACAATGGTAGTCCAATCGGTTGGCCAATCACAGACATGTGTAACAGGGGATTTCACAACACAATGGTAGTCCAATCGGTTGGCTAATCATCGCTATGTGTAACAGGGATTTCACAACACAATGGCAGTCCAATCGGTTGGCTAATCATCGCTATGTGTAACAGGGGATTTCACAACACAATGGTAGTCCAATCGGTTGGCTAATCATCGCTATGTGTAACAGGGATTTCACAACACAATGGCAGTCCAATCGGTTGGCTAATCATCGCTATGTGTAACAGGGGATTTCACAACACAATGATAGTCCAATCGGTTGGCTAATCATCGCTATGTGTAACAGGGGATTTCACAACACAATGGCAGTCCAATTGGTTGGCTAATCATCGCTATGTGTAACAGATTTCACAACACAATGGTAGTCAATCGGTTGGCCAATCACAGACGTGTAACAGGGATTTCACAACACAATGGTAGTCCAATCGGTTGGCTAATCATCGCCACGTGTAACAGGGGATTTCACAACACAATGGCAGTCCCATCGGTTGGCTAATCATCGCTATGTGTAACAGGGGATTTCACAACACAATGGTAGTCCAATCGGTTGGCTAATCATCGCTATGTGTAACAGGGGATTTCACAACACAATGGCAGTCCAATCGGTTGGCTAATCATCGCCACGTGTAACAGGGGATTTCACAACACAATGGTAGTCCAATTGGTTGGCTAATCATCGCTATGTGTAACAGGGGATTTCACAACACAATGGTAGTCCAATCAAGTTGGCCAATCACAGACGTGTAACAGGATTTCACAACACAATGGTAGTCCCAATCGGTTGGCTAATCATCGCTATGTGTAACAGGGATTTCACAACACAATGGTAGTCCAATCGGTTGGCTAATCATCCTATGTGTAACAGGGGCTTTCACAACACAATGATAGTCCAATCGGTTGGCCAATCACAGACATGTAACAGGGGCTTTGACAACACAATGGTAGTCCCAGTGGTAACCCAATCGGTTGGCTAATCATCGCCACGTGTAACAGGGGATTTCACAACACAATGGTTGGCCCAGTAGTCCAATCGGTTGGCCAATCATCGCCATGTGTAACAGGGGCTTTCACAACACAATGGTTGGCCCAGTCCAATCGGTTGGCCAATCATCAGACGTGTAACAGGGGATTT
>JAXRKP010001031.1:90000-110000 GCA_037039925.1 Doris montereyensis
CAAAGTTAAAGAAACAGCGATACGAACTGAAAGATAACTACTGCACTTTGATTGTCTTGTTCAACAAATACCAACTACGACAGTACAAAACTCATCGCTTATAAAAACACCGCTTATCAAGGACAATTGTGTTCTTTTATTCCATGTCAACAACGCATCATAGCGTCACATCAAGACCCGATGTGTTGTATTGTAACACGCTACAAGTTGCCAACACGGCATCCTCACTGTCTCAGGCACAATGTTGATAAGGGCGCGTCACTTAAAGTTCCGTCGTTCTTTTCAATTTCATCATGGACAATCAGAACGGGAAATGTGTAAACAAAGCATGAACTTGACTTACAAGCCACATCCTCTCCCCTGAGCCTAACGTGTCATTGGTCGGTTGATTGGAATTTACCCTGTCCACCATGTGCAGTGATCTCAGGGTGACATTAGAGTGGAAAGAGTGAAAGAAGTAGGACCTACCAGCAACACCGGTTAACCTCTGAAGATAACATGCCATCTTAACAGCTGCGCAGCATTCTTGTAACCAATGTGGCCTTCATGTATTGAAACACGTATTTTTATACCGGATAGGTTCTTATAAGCGGTAAGATTTGCATGTGTACGTGAATGGATGGGGATTCGCGATGACGTGTACATGTGATGACATGAATACACCCATGACTGCGATACGTGATGAAGTGGATACATGATGAGGGGGATGATGGGAAGGGACACTGATGAGTTTGCTGTCGTGCTTCGTATGTTTTGTGCAAAGTTCTAAAAGCAAATCAAATTGAATTGATCAAACTGTGGAACTCATCTCAGGTCTATCGAAATCATTGGCTCAGAATGGACATCCCCCCCCGCTCCAAATAAATTACGAATCATGAGGAAGAAAAGTTGGGCTTTTGGGACTACGCAGACATTGCTTTCCAAAAATATCTTGACATCTTTGATTAAAAAGTTGGTGTGTTTAGGTGTAGCCAATCACAGGCTCTAGATCCTGTAAGGAAAGAGTTCACAAGGAAACATGATGCAGTCTTAACAGTATATCACGTCATTACTGATACTGTTCTAAACCAAAGATGGAGAGAAATTTCAAATGACTGTCGTGCTGCTATACCAGCTACGTATTTGTTTCTTTCTTTGACATGTACCCCGTGCACCATATGCAGTGATCTCAGAGTGAGTTGAGAGAAAACAGTAAGACAATAGATATTAGACAGAGTGAAAGGAAAGAAAGTAGGAGTGCCTATCAGTAGCAACCCGCCAACCACACACAGACAAGAATGGAAAGAGAAAAGGTACCAGTCTAGTGATGAGCAGTCTTAGCAGTCTAGATGCTTTAGAGAGTAATCCGACTCTCTCATATTTTGATCAAATGAGTAAGTACACTTGAATTGTGGCTGTTTTTAAAAGGAAAAAATGTTTTTTGTGCTTCTAAAATAAACATTGACTGCACAATTTAAACTTCATGGACACATAAAACAAACAAAAATACCTGTATAAAAATTAAACAAGACATCACCAAAACCAACTTGCACAAAGCAATAAGCAAAATCTTATCCCTCTGAGAAACTTATACAAGTTCTCTCTCTCATGCTTCATAATAATAACCGGTTAAAAGAAATTATTCATAAAAAGCATATTATACGGCCGTATAGAACAAATATGAATACCCGGCATTCAGCTAAGAGACAAAAACGGAAATGGTGACGTAACAATTGACTTTCACCTGACGAGCAATACAAGTATATGTAACTGACAAAAGAATATGTATATATATATATATATAACTGCCAACCTTTTCAAATCGAAAAACACTCTGATCATGCAAAAGCAATTTTAACTCGCACGACGGCCCGTAAGATTCAAGGAAGAAATTGATAATCTAAATTGAATTAACCTCCTTTTCAGGTGAGCCGATTGCTGGCCTTTCTGGTGAAGTGTGGTAGTGGTTTTGCAAACTAAGAAAGGCCTCTTCGGACTTTCACCACAATCTCTCTGAATCTCTGCCGTTTTCTTAGGGATCCTAAATTTTAAAAAATAAAGTTAACAAACTTTATACACGTACTTTTCAAGGTAAATACATACTAACGGACTCAAAGCCAAAAAACGCCCGTACTGACTACGTATTTAATGTATTGGTTGGCAGCTATGAATATATTTCATATAACGGACAAAATCATAATATGGGTGTGTGTGAGCAACAGAAAACACAAGCTGATGCAGACATCACCCCCCCCCCCCCCCCCCTACTAATAAATTTTCAAGAAAAACAAAGAAAGACTGGAAGGGAGAAATAAAAATTCAAAGAAAGAACCCCCCCCCCTTCCCCAAACAATCAACAAAAGAAGCCGTTAGTACGATGTTACTGTCACAATATCTGACTGGCAGCACTCTGACTCAAATAGATGACAGCTCCACAAAGTTCACCCAGCAGCTATGACAAAGACTGGCATCCAACGGCCATGCGACTGAGTGACCAGTTCCGCCGTCATCGGTCCGCACAAAATGCCAGGGATTGTGGCCTGTGGAGAGAAGGAAAGGAGATTACTGCCACTTTATTCAATTTTTTTAAATATAAAAAAACCCAACCCAGTGGCGGAATGACATGAGAAGATTACAGACAGACAAAGAATTATTACATTATTATTACATGTATGCACATAGGTGCCAACTTTTTCAAATTCAAAAACATACTATCACTGTGCAAACTAATTCTAATATTCTAGAAGACACTGCCTCTAAGGTAAGTAACAAAAAATCCACCGATCACTGGCCTTTCTGGTGAAGTACAACGGTTGTTTTGTGAACTCAGAATGCCATTTCCAGACTTTCTGCCACTCTCTCTAAATCTCTGCTGTCAGCTTATAGTTTTTTTTAAATACAAATTATAGTTAACCCTCATACACATGTTTTTTACGGTAAATACAGAGTTATGAACTCAAAGCCAAAGAAACGTACTAAATACGTATTTTGCGTAATTGTTGGCAGCTATGGTTTAAAGTAAAACATTTATGTCTCGTTCTTTAAAAAGCCTCTCTAAAAAGTCGAGTTATAGATGTCTTAACATTATGCTCAAACTTACAGTCTTAGTCAAAAATATTTACTAGTCAAATGTGAGCTAAGGAAACAAATCTTTTTCCACGCAGCAGCAGTAGAAATAGTAGTAGTAGTAGTAGTAGTAGTAGTAGTAGTAGTAGTAGTAGTAGTAGTAGTAGTAGTAGTACTTGTTGTTTATCAAGTACACTTTGAAGACTAATCATCGACTGAAAAGTTATCTACTCTATTGGGAGGAAAGTTGTTAGAAAAGGAACAAATGCAATAGCTTCCGCGAAACACTTAATTCAAAGACTTCTTGTTATCCTTCAATAGTTTACTTTGACTTTATGTTGTTTGTCTTATCAAGGGCACAAGGGTAGTAATGGTAGTAGTAGTAATGGTAGTAGTAGTAGTAGTAGTAGTAGAAGTAGTAGTAGTAGTAGTAGTAGTAGTAGTAGTAGTAGTATGTAATGGTAGTAGTAGTAGTAGTAGTAGTAGTAATGGTAGTAGTAGTAGTAATGGTAGTAGTAGTAGTAGTAGTAGTAGTAGTAGTAATGGTAGTAGTAATAGTAATGGTAGTAGTAGTAGTAGTAATGGTAGTAGCAGTAGTAGTAGTAGTAATGGTAGTAGTAGTAGTAGTAGTAGTAGTAATGGTAGTAGTAGTAATGGTAGTAATGGTAGTAGCAGTAGTAGTAGTAGTAGTAGTAGTAGTAGTCATTGAAGAAGTAGTAATAGTAGTGGTAGTAGTAGTAGCAGTAGTCATTGGAGAAGTAGTAGTAATAGTAGTAGTAGTAGTAGTAGTAGTAGTAGTAGTAGTAGTAGTAGTAGTAGTAGTAGTAGTAGTAGTAGTAGTAGCAGTAGTCATTGAAGAAGTAGTAATAGTAGTAGTAGTAGTAGCAGTAGTCATTGAAGAAGTAGTAGTAATAGTAGTAGTAGCAGTAGTCCTTGGAAAAAGTAGTAGTAGTAGTAGTAGTAGTAGTAGTAGTAGTTGTAGTAGTAGTGGCAGTAGTCATTGAAGAAGTAGTAGTAATAGCATTAGTAGTAGGAGCCACAGTGGAGTGAAATCAAGGGCGAAATATGACAATAAGTGACAACTCCACAAACAAAGACAGAACAAACACATGACGTTTCGGGTATAACCCTTCGTCAGACAACAGACGAGGAAATATCTAGAATCTAGATCTAAGCACTACCTCAGGCATCACACAATGTGATGTCAGAAGAAAGACAGTGATGATAAGAAACGTAAGTAAAAGGGTAGTAGTAGTAGTAGTAGTAGTAGCAGTAGTCATTGAAGAAGTAGTAGTAGTAGTAGTAGTAGTAGCAGTAGTCATTGAAGAAGTAGTAGTAGTAGTAGTAGTAGTAGTAGTAGTAGCAGTAGTCATTGAAGAAGTAGTAGTAGTAGTAGTAGTAGCAGTAGTCATTGAAGAAGTAGTAGTAGTAGTAGTAGTAGCAGTAGTCATTGAAGAAGTAGTAGTAGTAGTAGTAGTAGTAGTAGTAGTAGTAGTAGCAGTAGTAATTGAAGAAGTAGTAGTAGTAGTAGTAGTAGCAGTAATCATTGAAGAAGTAGTAGTAGTAGTAGTAGTAGCAGTAGTCATTGAAGAAGTAGTAGTAGTAGTAGCAGTAGTCATTGAAGAAGTAGTAGTAGTAGTAGTAGTGGTAGCAGTAGTCATTGAAGAAGTAGTAGTAGTAGTAGTAGTAGTAGTAGCAGTAGTAATTGAAGAAGTAGTAGTAGTAGTAGTAGTAGTAGTAGTAGCAGTAGTCATTGAAGAAGTAGTAGTAGTAGTAGTAGTAGCAGTAGTCATTGAAGAAGTAGTAGTAGTAGTAGTAGTAGTAGCAGTAGTCATTGAAGAAGTAGTAGTAGTAGTAGTAGTAGCAGTAGTCATTGAAGAAGTAGTAGTAGCAGTAGTCATTGAAGAAGTAGTAGTAGTAGTAGTAGTAGTAGTAGTAGTAGTAGTAGTAGTAGTAGTAGTAGTAGTAGTAGCAGTAGTCATTGAAGAAGTAGTAGTAGTAGTAGTAGTAGTAGTAGTAGTAGTAGCAGTAGTAGTAGCAGTAGTCATTGTAGTAGTAGTAGTAGTAGTAGTAGTAGTAGTAGTAGTAGTCATTGAAGAAGTAGTAGTAGTAGTAGTAGCAGTAGTCATTGAAGAAGTAGTAGTAGTAGTAGTAGTAGTAGTAGTAGTAGCAGTAGTCATTGAAGAAGTAGTAGTAAGTGTCAAGTAAAGTCCCAATTACGTTATTTAGACAATAAAGCCAAAACACCAGGGACTTTGGAACTGTCAGCTGTGGGAATTCAAAGTTTCAAACAGCTGTGGGAATTCAAAGTTTCAAACAGCTGTGGGAATTCAAAGTTTCAAACAGCTGTAAATGTGATGTATTTTCATCATATAGTTTTCATACTTTTCTGAAGCATGGTTGCTATTTATTCCCTAGGATTATCTCTTGGTCTGGTTAAAAAAAAAAATGGACATAGGCACACTATTGAACTGACCTGTTCAATTAGTTCCATAATGTTGAATGAACTTTGTTCCCACCATTTCAGAGACATTCAATGTAATCTTAATTTAAAACGGGTCACAGGTTTGGGACATTAGCGCTGACTTGTCCTACCTTCATTTTCCAGTTTTTATTTTTTATTTGATTTACCCACATCCAAAAAGTAAGGTGATCTCAAGGTTTTTAGTAGCATTTTTAAGTTTGCCCAAACTGCCCTGTAAACAGCCAAGTGATCTTAAAAGTGCACAAAGTTTTGTGATCTGTATACAGGACCTCCCTTTTTATCGTCCGTCTCTGATGGGACTAGGTATCAATCCATCTACCTGGACCGGGGGGGGGGGGGGGGAGACTGAAAAAAACTCGAGAAAATCTTTTCAATCGGTGGCAGGGTTCCAACCCAACCCACTAACTTTAGGTTGAGAGGCCAACACCTTGCCTCTGGACTACCGAGTCTTCCCCCCCCCAGTTTTGGGAAATAAAGGCTACAAAATGTTTTGACTTCCTTACAAAGTGCAGGCAGGTAGAACACTCTGCAAAATCCAATACTGCAAAACAAAAGGTGCTACCGAAAAGGTCATTAAAACGGGCCATTTATGACCCATTTCAGACATGACAACAACAATCTGTACAAAAAAGAACAAAACCTAGAGATAGGACAAGATAGCACTGACATTGCGATTGCTAAACGTCCAAACTTACAAGTGTATTTGATATGGCAAACGTGATCCCAGCGTGATTTGGTGCGACTTCAGCGTGATTGCTTAAATGACCCGATGAATTACACGCACTTAAACCCAAAGATATGGAAACAAAGCTGGAGAAGAAAACAAAGAAAGAGATAAAAGGTAAACAACAATTCAAAGAAAATGATGAAAGGTAAATAATGATTCAAAGAAGAAGATATAATGATTTTAAAAAAGATAAAAAGTTAAATAATAATTCATTGAAGAAGATAAAAGATAAATGATTGAAAAAAATAAAATAACAGGTAAATAATAATCAAATTGAAAGATAAAAGGGCAAATAATGATTCAATGAAGAAGATAAAACATAAATAATGATTTAAAAAAAAAACAACAGGTAAATAATGAATCAATGAAGAAGACAAAAGATAAATAATGATAAAAGAAAAGATAAAAGGTAAATAATGATTCAAAGCGAAAAATAAAAGGTAAATAGAATGATTCAAAAAGAAAGATAAAAAGTAAATTTTAATGATTAAAAAAGAAAGGTAAATAATGATTCAAAGAGAAAATAAAAGGTAAATAGAGATAGGACAAGATAGCACTGACAGTGCAATTGCTAAACGTTAGTATAGAAAGATAGAAGGCAAATCATGATTCAAAAAGAAAGATAAAAAGTGAACAATGATTCAAAAAGAAAGATAAAAAGTAAATAATGATTCAAAAAGAAAGATAAAAAGTAAATAATGATTCAAAAAGAAAGATAAAAGTAAATAATGATTCAAAAAGAAAGATAAAAAGTAAACAATGATCAAAAGAAAAGATAAAAAGTAAATAATGATCTGATTTTATGTTCCAGGTAAAACGGTGATATGACATAATTACAATTTAAAACTTTCAAAATTATTTGTAATATTCACTAACAAATTTTTTTCAATATTTTTCTTTCACTACTGTAAAGTTTGGCATATTTCATAAATATCAAACAAGTCACTGGATTTCAGTAAAAAAAAATTATTTTAAGTTGAAAAGGAAACCAAGAGTAAAGCAATAACCAGGTAACACTGCGCCACACACACACTTACAATACACACACGCTTACAACACACAAACACTTACAACACACAAACACTTACAATATACAAACACTTACAATACACAAACACTTACAATACACAAACACAATACACAAACACTTACAATACACAAACACTTACAATACACAAACGTTACAATACACAAACACTTACAATACACAAACAATTACAATGCACAAACGCTTACAATACACAAACAAACACTTACAATACACAAACAAACGCTTACAATACACAAACACTTACAATACACAAACAAACACTTACAATACACAAACACTTACAATACACAAACACTTACAATACACAAACAATTACAATGCACAAACGCTTACAATACACAAACAAACACTTACAATACACAAACAAACACTTACAATACACAAACACTTACAATACACAAACAAACACTTACAATACACAAACACTTACAATACAGCCAAAGGCAAATTATATACAGCACTGAAGAAGAGAATAAACAATCCTGGGCCCAGTAGACCAATGGACGTCATGAGCCTCCGGACGGACAGGACGGTCCATTTGTGAGCAATTAGCGAGTCTGCAAAATGACCCGCCACTAAAAGAGAGCCAGGGAGTAAAGCACATAAGATTATTAAATACCCTCCTCAAAGTATACAATAAAAAAAGAAAAGAAAAAGAGCTGTAGAAGGAGAAAAAAGTTGGAAAGCACATTAAAAACACCCAAAGTCTATAAAAAGAAGCTAATGAAACAAAATAAAAATTGCCCACATAGATAGTTGTAGATATGGTTAAAGGTGAGTTTGCAACTACATGTGGAACATTACCTGACAGCAAATGTTGATCAGACTTTCCCATAATCTAAATCATTACATTTAACATTTAGACTGGGAAAATTATCTCATATCAATACAATATGCGAAAATGAAGAAAAAAACCCTCACGAAACAAACCGAAAAGAAAATCGTAACCCCCAGGGAGAAAAAACAAGTCTAGGTTAGGGTTCACAGTATTAAGAAATACAGTCACGTCTTGATCATTCGAACACCTCCGTTCTGAGCAATCTGTCCTGATCATCGAATTCCCGATCAAAGTGACAATCAAAGTGACACATAGTGAATTAACGAAAGCCCTCACCACTTACAGTAATAAAGGCCTGGTGCATTTTATGGGGCACAGAGCACTACGATGATAATCATTACTAGCCAGAACTTACAAACTATCTCTCCCTCTCTCTCTTTTGCTCCTCTCTCTCTTTTGCTCCTCTCTCTCTTTTTCTCTTTCTTTCTCTTTTGCTCCCTCTCTCTTTTGCTCCCTCTCTCTCTTTGCTCCCTCTTTCTCTTTGCTCCCTCTCTCTCTTTGCTCCCTCTCTCTTTTGCTCCCTCTCTCTTTTTTGCTCCCTCTTTCTCTTTGCTCCCTCTTTCTCTTTTGCTCCCTCTTTCTCTTTTTCCCTCTCTCTCTTTTTGCTCCCTCTCTTTTGCTCCCTCTTTCTCTTTGCTCCTTCTCTCTCTTTGCTCCTCTCTCTTTTGCTCCCTCTCTCTCTTTGCTCCCTCTCTCTCTCAAAGACTTGTGCCTCAGGTTACTCGCACACAAATTTACACCAAGCCAGAAGAAGAAGAAGAAGACTGAAGAGGGAGGAGAGAGAGAGAGGTATGAGAGAGAAAAGAGAGACAGACAGACAGTCAGAGACCAAAAATTGCTAAATTGTACGGCTGAAGTGCGTAAGAAAAGTCAAGATGAGTGGCTCTGATGTGGTGTCTGCGGACGGGTTAAACTATTTCAAACAGTTGAGTGTTCACTTTATCGAAGAACAAGCTCTCTATATTGTCGTAACTTGTTCCACGATTCGGTATTCGGATCCGGAATCCTCGGATTATCGGTACAAGTAAAAAGAAAGAATCCCCAGTTCATCTGTTTGGACCATCAAGACGAATTCAACCGTGCTAGAATTTTAGGAGAATCTAGGTTTCCTGGGTGAATAAAAAAAAAATCAAAGATTGATGCCATCTTTGTTCTTCAATTTCAAGAATATTTTTCAAGTTCATTTATATAACATGGACACCTTGGAAATAACACTGTACTTAAATCCTTTTCATGAAAGTTTGAGTGTGGAACAAAAACTAAAAGTAATGTTTTAACACCAAAGTGAGGCTGAGTGTTTATGACTTCAAATCTTATCACTCTTCTGGAAAGTTAAGCAGTCAATGACTCAGTCTTATGACTCGTCTAGATTGAAACATTAAAAAAAAAGGAGTAGGAGATATTTAAGGTGGACAAAGTTTCTCTTAGGGAGATTCTAAATTAAGTTTCATTTCTAGAGCACTTCTTCAAGCCCTGGGCCCACGTCACACAGTGAAATGGTGACAGCGACCATAAAATGTAAAACGAAGATAGGAGATAATTAAAGGAGACTTATTTAAGGTAGACAAAGTTTCTTCTAGGATACTCCACAATTAATTTTCATTTCTAGAGCGCTTCCCCAAGCCCTGGGGTCCACGTTACAGCGCGACATGGCGGCAACAACAACGGACATCGGCTCAAAAGGAACGTACCGACGCCAACCAGCGAGTTCATCACATAAGGCACAGCGGTGGACATCATATGGGACTGGTTGGCTTGCAGGGTTGTTGAAAGATATGTGGGCAGCCACTGCATGATGATGTAGTTTGACCAGTTCATGCTGAAGTGGGCTATGTACATGGACCACAGCGGCCAGTGGCGCAGAAATTCCAGCCACTGGACATTAGAGTTGCTGACCTGTCATGGGTTGAAAAAAAAAAAGCAAGGAAAAAAAGCGTCACAATGTTTTTTTTGGTTATCGTTGGTTTCATTAAAATTTACCCTCGCCTACCATATGCAGTGATTTCATGGCGTGAATTTAGAGGGAACAGCGATATGAAAGATAAGTAAAACAGGGAAAGGAAAGAAGTAAGATCTGCCAGTAGCACCTGCCAACCGCTCACAAAGCCTAATAAGAAGACAACAAATCAAATGGGACTTGAATGTGAAAAAACTTTTCTTATTATTATTATTGAAAGTAAACGTTTAATTTAAAAAGGCAATGAAAAATGACCCGCTCTTTGAGAAAATGAACTTTTAGGTCAAAAGCAAGAAAGAATGATAATGATGAATGAAAAGCCTTTCAAAAGCCATGAATTTGCTATCGTGACGTGACTCCTGCCACCTTGAAAAATCTCCCCATGATATATACATGTCTATGTACATGTCTATGTACATGTCTATATACATGTCTATGTACATGTCTATATACATGTCTATATACATGTCTATGTACATGTCTATATACATGTCTATATACATGTCTATATACATGTCTATGTACATGTCTATGTACATGTCTATATACATGTCTATATACATGTCTATGTACATGTCTATATACATGTCTATATACATGTCTATGTACATGTCTATATACATGTCTATGTACATGTCTATGTACATGTCTATATACATGTCTATATACATGTCTATATACATGTCTATATACATGTCTATGTACATGTCTATATACATGTCTATATACATGTCTATATACATGTCTATATACATGTCTATATACATGTCTATATTCATGTCTATATACATGTCTATATACATGTCTATATACATGTCTATATACATGTCTATGTACATGTCTATATACATGTCTATATACATGTCTATATACATGTCTATCTACATGTCTATATACATGTCTATGTACATGTCTATATACATTTCTATATACATGTCTATATACATGTCTGAGCCTCCATAATACGAGCCGATTCACCGCCGCGGCGAGATTTTAACTGAAGGCCGATCCCGCAAGTACCGGTCAGGTCATTTCAATCTGTGCCTGAAGCCAGTGAAGTCGGTGTGAAAATTGCTCTCGTCTTTTGCAGTCGTTTTAGGATATTGCGTTTACACAGAAATTACACAGACCACTCAAAGGTAAGTAAACACTTGAGATTTTATCATAAGATTAGTAAGATGTAAAGTTTCAACGTGTAAACTAAGTTTAAATTGAATTCTAGAATCTAATCCAGTCATCCACATTACTAGATCTACATTCGAAGATGGTGAGACTAGAATCCATTAAATCTAGTAGCTCTAGATCTATACTCTAGTAGATATAGATATCTAGACCTAATCGATAAAGCCTAGATCTAGATATACTAAATTCAATCAAGATAAAGATTCTATATCTAGATCTATATTTTATTATAAGACAGTCGTAGAGATCTAGAACTAGGCTCTAGATTCAGTTAGCAGGCTTTGTATAGTAAGGAGGCTTAGATACATATATGCAAAAATACGTTTTAAAACTAAAATACCTTGGGCGGGTCGACAAATTCGTCTTCTGGGCTCCCTCTGCACTCGGCGTAAAGTGATGTCCACAGGATCAACCAGAAAAACCCCATGGCACCAAACAGGTAAAACATCCAAGGCCAAACAAGGTTAGGATTTGATTTGAAAACATCCACCACCACAAAGATCTGGAAGGTTAGACAGGTTTTGATTTGATTTGATTTGATTTACTCATCCACAACTAGGGTGATCTCGGGGGTTTTGGTAGGATTGCCCTGTAAACAGCCAAGGCCACCACAAGTGCGGGCAGATCTGAAGGTTAGACAGGGTTTTGATTTGATTTGATTTGATTTACTCACATCCACAACTAGGGTGATCTCGGGGTTTTGGTAGGATTGCCCTGTATTCAGCCAAGGAATTGTTAACGTGCATAGAATGTTGTGATCTGCACACAAGACCCCTTTTTATCACCTGTCTCCAATGGGACTAGGTGTCGATCCATCTACATGGACCAGGGGGTAAAGTATTTGCTCGAAACAAAAATCAAGATATTTTTTTCAACTGTTGGCGGGGTTCGAAAACCCACTACCTTTTGGTTGAGAGGCTGACACCTTGCCTCTGGACGACTGAGTTTCCTGGTTAGACAGGAAGGAAGTGACACAAAGTTGGTTACAGTCGGCATGCTCAGATATCCAACACGTTCACTTGGGAGTAAATAAATCTGTCTATTACATGTGTCATAACTGTCCAACACCTCTGCAATTCCAACGCCAACACTAATTTTGTTGGAAACAAATGGAAATTTTCCCCTTTTTTTATTAACTGCTCACTTAGCTGACACACCCAATCCTTGCAATGCTAGGCAAAATATTTTTTTAAATCACAGTTTTGCACAATGGTCATTATGACCTAACAGTGCCGGTAAAGCGGTCAGCAAGGCTTGTTGGTACGTGCACAAGCACGGCATGCTATGTTATACAATGTGAGTCAAGTTTCTTCAAGGCCATTACGGCTCATAGGTCCAGAGCTTACCGGTTTCTACAGCATACAGGACGCTAGTCTGATGCAGGCTATTACTCCAAGCTAGTGTTTGTACCCACTTTGCACCTGGGTTGAGTGGGAAAATACCTGTTACGTGTCTTTCTAAAGGAACACAACGTTGGGCCTGGCGTAGACAGGATTTGAACCCGGCACCTCGTGATCTCCAGTCTGGCAGCCTCATCATCATCATTTTTATTAGTATCATTATTACTAGTATTTATTATTACATGGAACAGCACCTGAATATCTTGCTGAGCTATTACAGTCCTACCATCCACCACGCCCTCTGAGGTCAGAGAGTAAATTCCTCCTTACCACACCTATTCCAAACACAAAAGTAGGTGAGAAAGCCTTCTCATTCAATGGACCCAAAATCTGAAACTCTCTTCCAACCGCCATCAAGAACAGCCAAAACATTTTTTCCTTTAAGAAAATGTTGAAGACACGTTTTTTTCGAGAGACATATCTGTGAACTTGTCAGTTGACTCAATTGTGGATTACTTACATTGAGAAGCACTTAGAACATTTTTCTATGTATGTATTATAAGCGCTATATAAATCTAAACATTAATTAATAGTATCATTATTATAATTATGCTCATCAATTTTTATCCTCATTGTAATTTAAGAACAACGTAAAGCGGTGAAAAAGCCAAAGTCCAAAGTCTACATACCACAGAGGCAAAGGTCTGTCCAATCGAACCGAATGCAACCAGATATCCAAATGCTCTGGACCGCTCCTCACTGGGAATCGCATGTGAAAATATGTGGAATATTGTTGGTAGACCTAATGGAGCAAAAAGATGACACATTATGTCGTAATACCACTGTTTGCAGTTTCAGACAGTGAAATTTCACGTTGGTCTACTGAGACTAGTGAACTTAAATCCCCCAACAATGTATTCGATACTGGGTAATTTGACAAAAATTTTAACTCGGTTTAACCAATCTTAATACAACAATCAAAGACAAAGATGAACTTGACAATCATTTTAACGAATGAAATGTAACGCTCCGCTCTAAAAAATAAATCAGTCGAAAATTACAGCCAGGAAGACAACAGACCAGCAATTGACTCAGACAAGGCACCCGTATCAGCTCTTCTATAGCGCCAATATCCATAAAAATATGCCCTAAGACGCATTACAATATGAGTGTGATTTGGTACATTATGATTCAAGCAGGGCACCAATGATAATATAGAACATACCTAGATATCAAAATATAATTACTAACACATCAAAACACAGTTACACACTTACGCTATCACAATCACGCATTTAACTTTGTGTATCGAATGCAAAGCAAAAAAATTCTGTTTTCAACGATCTTCTGAAGGATTCGAGTGACAAATTCCCTCTGCCAACTTCAACAACCAAAGACAGAGAGGCAGCACTAAATATCATGATCATCCTGAAACTGAAAGCAGTTTATTGTGAGCAGAACACAGGATCACGAGTTGGCCGTACACAGAGACACCGTCTACCACATTAGAAAGACAACAAAGACCAGGTCCTCCTGTCAAGAAAGGACACGGAAAGGATGAGAATTTTTACTTGATTTTATTTTATTGACATCCACAACTAAGGTGATCTATGGTTCGGATTTTTAATTTTGCCCAGACCGCAATTTAAACAGCCAAGGGATATTTAACGTCCACAGAGTATTGCGATCTGCAGACATGACTTCTTTTTTACCGCCCGTCTCCGATGGGACTACGTATCAATCCACCTACCTGGATCAGAGTGTGGGTTTTACTTGAAAAAAATCAAGATAAACTTTCTACCGTCGGGGCTTGAGTCTATGACCATTTGGTTGAGAGGCCGACACCATACCTTTGGACCACAGGTTCCCCCGAAAATCTGAGAAAGGGTACAAAGTCAGCCCCTAAATTAGACCAAAAAAGGCCACAACGACAGATTTGAAAAGAGACGTGATGACAAGGCTGAAGCAGCAAGAGAAAGGAGATGCCGTAGAAAGTAATCACAAGAAAAATCCTTTCAAACTTGCATGCAAGCTATTTTTAATAAAGGACCACATTTACAGCGAAGGGCATGGTACACTCCAATGGCAAACAGAGCTGCCAGCGTTTAACCCTGACTACAAACAGCTCACAAACAAGACTGAACATAAATCTCATATGGCTGCAGTATTTGAAGTTAATATAATTTTAAAACGTTTGTCAATAAATATCCTTCATTACTAAAAGTATTGTCTTTGGTTGAAAAGGGAGAACTGAGACAAATCTTCACCAGAACCAAGTAGATTACAGGATATAATATACTATAAATATATATATATATATACATATATGTGTAGTCAAGATTTCAGCATGACATCAGAAATAAATTTGCTCAGCTTGGAGTAACAAGAACAAATTTGACATCGGGATGACAGCCAATGAAAAACAGAGATCACTGCACGAACACATTCGGAAATTATGACAATTTCTACCTCGGCAAAATTGTTTCTCTTTAATTAAATTGAATGAAAAAACAAACCCAATTAACAATATCAAAATAAAAACTGTACTCACCTAAGCCTTCTCCAAGACCTAGTATCACCCGAGAAAATATCAGTGAATGCAATGAATGAGAAAAGAGAGGCACTAGAAATGTTGAGAATGACCATAGAAGAACGGCCAGCGTTAAAATCCTTTTGCCGCCATATTTCTTAGCTGCACTCCCGCCAACCAACTGCAAAGCAAAAAAAATAGACATATAGAATAGATGTCTTAAAAGGCTAGAAGAATAGCAGTTGCTACTTTAACACTTCTGTGAAGCAAGATTTTGATTACACTAAATTATTTTAATAATCAAGACGAAAACCTTTGCTTAGCATGAACTTAAAAAAGCGTCAAGAAAAGATATTGCAAAAATATGACAAACATTATTGAGCAAAGTAAGCGTGGATATCATTAACAACAGCTTGATAAATTACGTGTCGATATGTCAGACGTTTATGAGCAATAAATAACCTTTTTATTTATTTATGTAAAACTTTACAATATTCTGCTGATTTATAACAGAAAGATTCATCCTGATTGATATAAAATGGTTTTCAATCAATTAAAAACTCTCTTGCTTCTTCACTGTTCTCTGCTAGCTTCCTCATCTTGTCCTCTCTCAGCATCTTTCTTCACACATCTACACCATGTTGCTCGTGATCTGCCAACTCTTCGTGCACCCTGTGGATTCCAATATAGGGCTTTCTTGGTTGTGCTTTCTTCCGGGCTACAGGAGGTATGGCCTATCCATCTCTACCTTCATTGGCCAACTTCTGGGTAATTTTTCTCCCATAATTCTTTATTGCTTATCTTATCAGGCCACTTAATCTTCATGACGTTCCTTAAACACCTTACAAAAGTCTGTATCTTGCTTGTGTTTGTTTTTGTCATACTTCATGTTTCACTGTCATAGAGAGACTAAAACTTAAACAGATTTTACATTGGAAGTCTTGACTTTTTTTAAAAGTTATATTTTCCAATCTTTCGTGATCTTATTGAGTTTATTAAGGCAGTTCTCGCCTCCCTGATTCTTCCTTTGACATCAGTCAGTGTACTGCCTGTATTTTCCATAATTCTACCTAAATAACAGAAGGCGTTTGTTTCTTGTATTGGGCTTCTCCCCTATGAGTATAGGCTCTTCTTTGATATTTCTTTAATTTTCATTACTTTTAAATTGCTTTAATTGGATGAATTTTCAGTCCAAGAGATTGAATTAGAAAGGATGTCAAAATCTCTTGGACGGAAAAAAAGTTTATTTCTAGTTTTAACAAAATATTGATTTTTTTACTTACTTTATTTTCTATTTCCCCTTTTAGAGATCTTTCAGAAATATTTGACTGCTTTATCTGTCTAAATATATCTTAAAACTAAAGGCTGTTGCACCTAACATCAAACACACTAATATCTGTTGTATTTTCCATTTCAGTCCCACTGCTGTAAGCTATGGCATAAGATAGTCAACTCAGACATTTTGACGGTCCAATGTAAGAATGGTGTTTGGAAAATTTACATTTCAGTCCCACTGCTGTAAGCTATGGCATAAAAGATAGTCAACTCAGATATTTTGACGGTCCAATGTAAGAATGGTGTTTGGAAAATTTCCAAGATGACATCAATGCATTTCATTGACAAGGAGACATTGTGCCCAAGAGCAAATTTTTGCAGTTTAGAAATATTTTTCCATTAAAAAATTTAATGAGATTTTTCCAGTCCCCTATTGGTTTTTAGCTTTTAGAATTATGTATGTATATATATATTATATATATATATATATATATATATATATATATATATATATATATATATATATATAATATATATATTATGATATATTCATTATAAACAACAAAAATGCCGGTTAACTATGACATCAACACAAATTTATCTTAGAAATGGAATAAAAAATTTAGGCGACGCGTCCTTGAGTTTGAGCTTTCAACACTTCCAGGTAAAACGTGACATTATTTCACAGTGGCTAACGGCCATATGGCAGGTTTCACAAAATGGGACCCAATGATAACTTGAACTCTTCAATTAATCTTTCTCAAAGTCTAATTGATGAATCTTCTTATCATTTGGTCCATGTATAGCTTTGACATCGCAGATATAAAAAACATAATATTGTGAAATTTGCTTTCAATTTATGTGTTTTGTAAATATTTTGGGTACTTAACGTCAGCAATTGAGACTGCTGGCATTTCCCTTTTTAATAAGTCCTTTTTCATCTTAAGGTAGGTGAGGTCAACGACCTTTTATTCTGTTTTCTTCAATTCCATGTGAGGAGGGGGGGGGGGCAATGTATGGGGAAAAAAGAAACATTGTCGTCAAAAGCGTTCTTTTCGGTAAAAGTTTTGTTGCTGATGCCTTTCTTTCCCTCCCCTCTACCTCTTTTCTCTCCCTCCCTCTCTCTCTATTGGCAAATATCGGCCTATACGTATCGCATCCTCACTCGTTATATAAGTCATGAAGTTTACCGTACGGTTTCAGCAGATTGGCACACACGATAAACCTGTAATAAGGATAGTATACAGGCGTACAAGCACAGAATTTTTTTAAAAACGGGACAAAAAAGCATCGGTTTTCATCCATCAACACGATCTGAAACACCAGCTGTGGACTCCACGCCCGAGGTGTCGGGTCGAGAAACACAAACACAGACTTCACATCTTATTGAGAACTAAGTTAGGGAAAAGTCAGGGAACTCTCCAAACCAGATTTACGTCACTAGATAAACGCCAGAGAAACCTCGGTTGACAGACCCGTGCAGTTCCGCGTAACATTGCGCCACTGGCATTCGACCTAGAATTTTCCCTTATGCCCTATGACTGAAAAACATGACTTTTAAAAGCTAATTTATTCGCCTCTCAGTCCTTTGCTATCTCTTAAAGTATTATATCTGGAATCCTCAGGTTCTAAGCTTTAACATGGTATATAACACTTGTAAGAAATATAATATATATATATATGTACATTTTGACAAAAGAGGGAAATGGGGATGGGCCATTTTGTGAAACCTGCCGTATGAATTAGATCTCGGAGTGACAAAAACCGAACTCAAATGGATGCATTGTCTTAGAAGTCTTTTGCCATCTATTTCATAATCAAATAAAATCCACTACCTGACTACTGATATATCCAACAGCAAAGGCACTGAGAACCAATCCCCTTTGATGCATATCCCATTTATACTCTTCCGCCATGGGCACAATCGCAATTGGCATGATGACACGGTCGGCCGAATTGATAAAATTGGCCATCGAGCATAATGCGATGATGCGAGACGGCTTCACAACATGGTTGAAGATAACAAGCAGCAAACTGCTGAACTAGCTCATTAGACAGCCACCAGTGGACAGGTCAACATCTTCGGTAGATCCTCTGTAAGGAGATTACATCACCTTTATTCCTCCTGAAGTGAAAAGGATAAAAAGGAAATAAAAACATGTTTTCAAGAAGAAAAAAGAAATGATCAAAAGGAATATTTAAATATGAACACATCTAACAAACCACCACCCTAACTAGAGTAGATCTCTAGTCTCTATCATGGTCTACAGATCCTGATCTACATCAAAACATGACACGAAATAATATTCTCACTCATAATCATATATCAAATATCACAAGGAGTTATGAAGTCGGGCACATCCAACGGAAATAATACTGAGATAAAAGGGTGCTCGGCTTTTGAAGGGGAAGAAAAAAAAGAGACAGTTTTAGAGAGGTCTCTTTCACCAAATACCACTCTCAGTTGCGACAGTTCTTCGATCTTATGAGTCACGCCGGTAATTTCTGCCTGCAGTTAAAAGATCACTGACAACGGTAAGAGTGACACAGCAGACTGGGACATACCTTTGAATCAACGGTGACTGGCTTGAATTTCGTCATGTATATAAAGTATTTATAAACGTGGTACTACGTCTATAGTCTGGGGGACCAGTCAGTAAGGTGGTCGGAAACAGACCTATTTGGATTATCTTCACACGCCACAGACTAGTAGACTGCAGTTTAACACCATCTTATTTTAAATGCAATTGGTATGTTGTAGAAATTTTACTCTGTGAGTAGTTACTAGTAACTTAGTACGGTGTTTTACTGCCGTGGGCCTGTGAAGAGAGTCATGAGGGAGGAAAACAGAAAAGGCGGCCTTAAGTCATCAGAAACGGGCCTTCTCTTCCTAGCTCTGTCAGATTATCATTATTTTAAATAACTCCTGCTCATTCCCCTGAAAAAGACAACCCAAAACCACTGGACTGCTATAACATCATCATTTAAACAGTACAGAGCATCGGAAAAATCATACCCAGGCTATCTCTAAATTACTATATGGTAAAAATAACACTCAATAACACCACTACTAGCATAGCTAGATCTTTACGCTGTCACAATTATCTTCTCAGGGGAATGATGCAGCTGCCACAGTAGTGTCACCACAAGGTGAATGAAATGGAATAGTGATCAGTATTCTAGATCTAGATCTATATCTATCTATAGATTGGATTGAAAAGAGAAAGTATCATGTTTACAATCAAATTTAAAGTTACCTTCACAGGCATCACAGTGTGTGAGTGTGGGGACAATATACAGATCTGCAGTAAGATACACTCCACACTGAGGAGTGAGGGGTCCTGTGGAATTTCATCATTTGGCAAAATTTGTGTGAGTATACCTGTACTGTACTACAAAGTGAGTGGATACCGATACAAATAAAATGATAAGGAAACGAACACTTTCGAAGGGCTTGTTCTGAGATGGAAAGAATATAAAACCTAAATCTCAATCACTGTTTAATTCAAACAAAACCTCTAAGTAACGTATTTTCCACTGATAAGAAGTCACTTTTGATAGACAAGTCGA
>JAXRKP010001031.1:118663-128663 GCA_037039925.1 Doris montereyensis
TAATAATAATAATAATAATAATAATAATAATAATAATAATAATAATAATAATAATAATAATAATAATAATAACAATAATAATAATAATAATAATAATAATAATAATAATAAAAATAAAAATAATAATAATATTATTAATAATGATAATAGTAATAACCATCATAATCATAATAACAATAATCATAAGAAGGATAATGTTTAGATTTGCATAGCGCCTATCAAGGACGGTGCACTTGGCTCTAGGCAATGTCAAATAATCCACAATTGAGTCCATTGATAACAAGTTTACAAATAAGTCGCCGAAAAAATAAATATTTTCAATATTTCCTAAAGAAAAAATGTTTGACTGTTCTTGATGGCGGTTGGAAGAAAGTTTCAAGATTTTGGGTCCATTGAATGAGAAAGCCTAATTTGGTGTTCGGAATAGGTGTGGTCAGGAGGAATTTAATCTCAGACCTCAGCAGACGTGGAGGACGATATTAGTAGAATTGTAACAGCTGAACCAGATATTCAGCTGTTCCATGTAATGAGTAGAATACAATGCATGCGACCTTAAATTCGTTTGTGAACTGGGAGCCAGTGAAGGCTTTTTTAAAACTGGCATGATGCGATCTTTTGATTTCACGGGCTCATTGATTTTAGATTTTTTACAGATTTCATATTTGATAAGATGGAATGTTAAGTAGAGTGGTCGAGATGACTGATGACAAATTCTTGTGCCAACAGTTTGGTCGTTTCTTCATCTAAGTGCTGACCAGTTGTGTGGATATACATGTATCAGGTTTAGTTTTCTGTTTGATTTTGATGTGGTCGTCCACTGATGAGTTTGGTCAAGGTTGTATTTGGCCGAAGAAAAACATTTCTGGTTGATTTTCATCTATGTAGTCGTCCAGTTGTGATAGAGTTTGGTCTAGATTTCATGGATCCTAGATTTCTGACAGATCCAGATAGGTTTGGCCGTTTTCTGTTTGATTTTGGCCGAAGAGGTCAGATCCACTGATAAGAGTTTGGTCAGAGATCCACCACTGGATAGATTTTCTGACAGATCCACTATAGAGTTTGGCCGAAGAGGAACCAAGAAACCTAGATTTCTGACAGATCCACTGATAGAGTTTGGTCCAAGAGAAACCTAGATTTCTGACAGATCCACTGATAGAGTTTGTCCAAGAGGAAACCTAGATTTCTGACAGATCCACTGATAGAGTTTGGTCCAAGAGGAAACCTAGATTTCTGACAGATCCACTGATAGAGTTTGGTCCAAGAGAAACCTAGATTTCTGACAGATCCACTGATAGAGTTTGGTCCAAGAGGAAACCTAGATTTCTGACAGATCCACTGATAGGTTTGGTCCAAGAGGAAACCTAGATTTCTGACAGATCCACTGATAGAGTTTGGTCAGAGAAACCTAGATTTCTGACAGATCCACTGGCTTCAACGAGAATGTTGTTCACTTTGATTAAATTGAAAAATGATTTTTCTGATTTTTTGACCCGAAGTTAAGATTTCTGTTTTATTGTCGCGCATCACACACAACGCATCACGCACACATGGAAACACCTTACACACCATCTCTCTCACCCCCATCTGATTCCAAACACATCACACATAAAACGCATCACATACACATGGATACACCTTACACACCATCTCTCTCACCCCCTCCTCTCCCGTTCCAAACACATCACACACAACGCATCACACACACATGGAAACACATTACACACCACCTCTCTCACTCCCTCCCCATCCCATTCCAAACACATCACACATAACGCATCACACACACATGGAAACACATCACACACCACCTCTCTCACCCCTCCCCATCCCATTCCAAACACATCACACACAACGCATCACACATACATGGAAACACGTTACACACGACCTCTCTCTCACCCCTTCCCATCCCATTCCAAACACATCACACACAACGCATCACACACACATGGAAACACATTATACATCATCTCTCTCATCCTCCCCTCCGTTCCAACACATCTCACACAACGCATCACGCACACATTGTAACACCTACACCATCTCTCTCACCCCTCCCCTCCCGTGTCAAACATACCACACATCACCCCCCTAACCCTATCCTTCCATCCCTCTGTCCAACTTCATACCCCCCCCTAACCCTATCCTTCCATCCCCTTATCCAACTTCATACCCCCCCTAACCCTATCTTTCCAACCCTATCCAACTTCATACCCCCCCTAACCCTATCCTTCCATCCCCCTATCCAACTTCATAACCCCCTAACCCTATCCTTCCATCCCCCTATCCAACTTCATAACCCCCCTAACCCTTCCCCATCATCCCTTCATCTCTTCCCTCACCCATCTCCTTCCTCCTCACCCCAAAAGAACTCCGCCTTCAAATGTAAAATCCGTCAAGGATTGACAACCCCAACTGCCGACCAGGATATACAAAAAACACGAAATTGGTGGGGATGGTGGTGGAGGCAGAGACTCACGGTCACATAAATAGTAAAATAGCTGTTGACCCCGACTATTCTAAGGTCAAGTAGACGGAAATGACAGCTCAAGAGGTGAGTGCTTCAGGGATGCTTTGATTCGTTCGATCACAGGTTACCTGGCCAAACTGGTTCGCCTCTAGGCCAACCAACAGTAACACTTTGATTTCCATCTACCTTACTAAACAAGGCTGTGTAGGACACGTTTTTTCCCTGCTCAAATTCGTGTCCCGTTTGGAATGGTCGTACTGGCATTTTTATTTGATTTGATTTGATTTACCCACATCTAGGGGTTTTTGGTAAGATTTTTTTTACCCAGACTGTCCCAAACAGCCAAGGGATCTTTAACGTGCACAGAGTGTTGTGATCTGCACACGGAACTTCCTTCTTGTCATCCGTCTTCTATGGGACTAGGTGTCAATCCACCTACTTGGACGTTAAAGATCCCTTGGCTTATAACAGGGCAGTGCAGGAAAAATACAAAATCGTACCGAATCCCCAAGACCACCTTAGTTGTGGATGTGGGTAAATCAAATCAAATCAAAATCAAATCAAATCAAAATCAAATCAAATCATATCAAAATAAAAATAAAATCAAAATCAAATCAAATCAAAATCAAATCAAATCATATCCAAATCAAATCATATCCAAATCAAATCATATCAAAATCAAATCATATCCAAATCAAATCATATCGAAATCAAATCATATCAAAATCAAATCATATCAAAATCGAATCATATCAAAATCAAATCAAATCATATCAAAACCAAATTATATCAAAATCAAATCAAATCAAAATCAAATAATGTCAAAATCAAATCATATCAAATCAAATCATATCAAAATCAAATCATATCAAAATCAAAACATATCAAAATCAAATCATTCAAATCAAATCATATCAAAATCGAATCATATCAAAATCATATCATATCAAAATCAAATCATATCAAAAATCTCAAATCAATCAAACTCAAATCATATCAAATCAAATCATATCAAATCAAATCAAAAATCAAATCATATCAAAATCAAATCATATCAGAGTCAAATGAAATGATATCAAAATGAAATGAAATGATATCAAAATCAAATCATATCAAAATCAAATCATATCAAATCAAATCATATCAAAATCATATCAAAATCAAATCTATCAAATCAAATCATATCAAAATCGAATCACATCAAAATCAAATCAAAATCAAATCATATCAAAATCAAATCAGAATCGAATCATATCAAAATCATATCAAAATCAAATCAAATCATATCAAAATCAAATCATATCAAATCAAATCATATCAAAATCAAATCAAAATCAAATCAAAATCAAATCATATCAAATCAAATCATATCAAAATCAAATCATATCAAAGTCAGGGCACATAATATAATAATAGTAAGTATCTGTTTGGGAAGGCGGGATGTGGGGGGGGGGGGGGGAGGGCACAGGCGCAAAATGGAAGTTGGTTGCCCACTCATCACGTTTTTGCTCATTTTCCCCTCTGCCCAATGTCGGTACATGTAAGACATGTGTGTTATGTCTAAACGTCTGTCACACGTCAAAACTCACCAATCCTGTCATAATCTACTGTTGCGTCATAAATAACATATTAACTACACGATTTGGTATGATACAATGTGCTTAGATTTTTATCCTATCATTATCAGTAGTCGTAGTAGTAGTAGTAGTACTAGCAGTAGTAGTAGTAGTAGTAGTAGTAGTAGTAGTAGTAGTAGTAGTAGTAGCAGTAGTAGTAGTAATAGAAGTAGCAGCAGCAGCAGTAGTAGTAGTAGTAGTAGTAGTAGTAGTAGTAGTAGTAGTAGTAGTAGTGGTAGTAGTAGTAGTAGTGGTAGTAGTAGTAGTAGTAGTAGTAGTAGTAGTAATAGTGGTAGTAGTAGTAGTAGTAGTAGTAGTAGTAGTAGTAGTAGTAATAGTGGTAGTAGTAGTAGTAGTAGTAGTAGTAGTAGTAGTAGTAGTAGTAGTAGTAATAGTGGTAGTAGTTAATGTTGTAGTAATAGTAGTAGTAGTAGTAGTGGTAGTAGTAGCATTAGTTGTCGTTGTCTTAGTGATAGTAGTAGTTGTAGTAGTAGTAGTCGTGGTAGTAGTGGTAGTAGTAGTAGTAGTAGTGGTAGTAGTGGTAGTAGTAGTAGTAGTGGTAGTAGTAGTAGTAGTAGTAGTAGTAGTAGTAGTAGTAGTAGTAGTAGTAGTAGTAGTGGTGGTGGTGATGATGTCTGTGGCCGAGTGGTTAGGTTGCTGGAATTGGGATCATCATGTCACCGGTTGGAATCCTAGATCTGACGTTGTATTCCATGGGAAAAAAACCCAAACTGAACACGCATTTCATTTTGCCCACTTCACCCAGGTGCAAATGGGTACAAGCACTAGCCTGGCTGTAAAGATCTGCGACCGTCTAGCGTCCTGTCCGGGAAGTGATTAGTACCACCTGTTCCGCTTCACGCCATAGAAACCGGAATAATCTCCGGCTCTGTGAACCGTGATGACCTTTCCAGGAATAGGCACTGTGTGATGCCTACATAGAAGTATGTAGATATTACTCGGTTGTTGTCTGACGAATGGTTATATCCGAAACGTCACATGCTTTCTTTGGTGAAGTTGGGAGTTGGCAGGGTCCTGGTAGGTTCTATTTCTCCATTTCACTCTGTCACTTCTGAGATCACCGCATACGGCAGGCGAGGTAATCTACATTCAATCAAAACCAGTAGAGGTGTGGTTTATGTCATCTGTCACTAGTCGAAAAACACTGTCAACAGTCATAACGCCTTTCATACTCATAGCAGGACAACTTTTTAAAACAACCCATTAAAAAGCAAAACTGTGATATGATTTATGAGTTTTTATTTCAAGGAACAATGATCATTATACAAATTAAAGCATGGAGATTGTTTAAAAGTTAAATTAGATGTGGTGAAAAAGTCAGCTGAAGAGAAAGACAACATCGATCTTTCAAATTACACTAACAAACAGCAGTTGTTGCAATCTGTTGACTGAATAAGACATACCTAGGTGAAAAAACCCAAACAACTTATATGAGGTGCATGTGTGTGTCTTTCTTTAGCTTTGATCTATTTTTTTCTCCTCTTCCCTCCCATACACATTCGTGTAGTTGAAACTGTAAATAATGATGCAAAATAACAAACACACTAAACCCACACGGTTAGTCCGATCGAATGGCCAGCCATATCTGCTCAAATTATGCTGTTGATCATTTGAAGAAGAAACGGATTTGAGCAGCAAACCCTCACTCTGTCAGCACCAAACAGTAAAACGTTGTCATTTGTTGGCAAAGGGACACGGGACTCTCGTCTGTTGAGAGTTAGTAGGCCCTTCCGGCGAATCCGAGCACTGAAGAAAAAACGTAAGGGTTGGGGGGGGAGAGAAAAAAGCAATAACATGGTTTAATTAATGACACAGCCGGAGAGGATGGAAATCAGGATTGTGAATAAACAGAGACAGAGAGAATAGAAATCATGATTGTAAAAAAACAGAGACAGACAGGATGGAAATCAAGATTGTGAATGAACAAAGACAGAGAGGATGGAAATCAGGATTGTTAAACAGAGACAGAGTAGGAAAAACAGAGACAGAGAGGATGGAAATCAAGATTGTGAATAAAACAAAGACAGAGAGGATGGAAATCAGGATTGTTAATAAAACAGAGACAGAGAGGATGGAAATCAAGATTGTGAATAAACAAAACAGAGACAGAGAGGATGGAAGATCAGGATTGTTAAACAGAGAGGAAAACAGAGACAGAGAAGATGGAGATCAAGATTGACAGAGAGATGGAAGTCAAGATTGTTAAACAGAGACAGAAAATAGATATCAGAGACAAACAGATGGAAATCAGATTGAATCAGGGATTGTTAATAAAACAGTCACAGAGAGACAGATGGAAATCAAGATTGTTAACAAAACAGAGACAGAGAGGATGGGAATCGGGATTGTTAATAAACAGTCACAGAGAGGATGGAAATCATGATTTTGAATCATACAAAGACATATGGGTGGAAATCATGATTTAAAACACAACAAACGTGGATATGGTGGAAGTCAGGGTTTTAAACACAACAAAGACAGAGAAGACAGAAATCATGATTTTGAACACGGCTAGAAGTCTTGATTGGAAGTCATGATTGACAAGATCAGGCTAGATTAACAAGACAAAACAAAACGAGACAAGACAAGACAAGACAAGACAAGACAAGACAAGACAGGACAAGACAAAACAAGACAAACAAGCAGACAAGCAACTTACTTGGGTATCCCATTCCCATCATGCCGATTCCACCGCCCAATCCGTAGCCGAATCCACCCATGCCGTAACCGGGGTAGCCTCCCCATCCTCCAAGCATACCGCCGTAGCCGCCCATCATACCGCCATAGCCGCCAAAGCCGCCATAGCCGCCCATTAAGCCAGGATAACCGCCCATGAGTCCGGCGCCGTAACCGGCGGAAACGGCGGCGAAGACCGCGAACAAAGCGAAGACTCTGATGAATGCGTTCATGTTGATTGTGGGGAGAACCTGTAAACCCCCCAAAAAAAAAACAAAAGAAACAAAACATTCATTACAAGTTCAAGCATGCCCGAAGACAAATGATGGATTATTGTTTATCTTTCTTGAACTTTGACTGCAATCAACTCAGAAACTTCTGTACCGGTGCGATATCAAGTACGATTATTAGATCGAGTTAGTACTCGATACTGAGGTTACGCGGGCTTTACATTACATTATTATCGCAAATCGATTAATTGAGTTATTATCACAATAAAAAGTTACCTCGATAGCAGGCAAACAGTCTTGCTCTATTCAATTCAAATATTGATTTGATCCAAGAGTTCAAAGGCTAAAAACATAGAGCAGGCTATTTGAAATCTACTTGCAAAGTATGGTGCACATTTGCACATGTGTTCCTGAGTTGATAACGTTCAAAGCTAGATTTAAAAAAACAACTTTATAATATATCTATCTATATAATTCTGAGTTGGTCGTTTTTTCTGTTGCCAGGACAATGAGAGTAACATGTAACTTGTAAATTATTTTAGATTGTTTTCGTTTAAGGAAGATTTCTCCCAGAGGGGACGTTTAATCATGGAATAATTTATTGTTTCCTTGTCTTTGAGTAAACTTTTCATTCCTATTCGCCGCCATTTTGAACAGGTCCCCTAATTTTAAAAAGTTGGAATGCGCCTACCTGCGTAACCTCAGTATCGACTACCAAGCGGATCTATTATTCGAACTTGGCATCAGCCCCGGGTGTGACATGATTGCATGTATATAGATAAGGAAAGCATACGATCAGATTGGACACTAGGTGTGAACGTTGCATATAAGACTTTATAACGTAGGTACAAGGTACACAGAGAATAACTATATTTAGTTTCTTTCAGCCCATCTAGAGGCGATGAGATCTCGATTTTTGAGTTGGACATTGATCTTCTTAACTCCAGATGATAATATCTGGTTTTGTTAGATCTACATCTAAGATCTATATCATCTAAGATCTATATTCTAGATCTAGCTCTTGAATGTTAAGTAGATTTCAGATTTAGCTATAGAATTTTAAGTAGGTTTAGATCTAGCTCTAGAATTTTAAGTATATTCTACATCTAGCTCTAGACTTCTAAGTAGATGTTAGATCTATATCGAATCAGATCGATAGATAAATATCGAGATGCATGTCTAAAGTCATTACTCTAGATGTCTTAACATTTATGTATTTGATGATTGCTCGATGACAAATTGGTTTAATCGTGTTATCAGCCATAAGACTGAATACTAGAGTGATGTATCCCGATAAGGCAGAATGATTCAGTTCCGATAAGCGTTGCCTTGGTTTGATAGAGCTAGAGATAGAAAGAGAGAGAGAGAGAGAGAGAGAGAGAGAGAGAGAGAGAGAGAGAGAGAGAGAGAGAGAGAGAGAGAGAGAGAGAGAGAGAGAGAGAGAGAGAGAGAGAGAGAGAGAGAGAGAGAGAGAGAGAGAGAGAGAGAGAGAGAGAGAGAGAGAGAGAGAGAGAGAGAGAGAGAGAGAGAGAGAGAGAGAGATAGAGAGAGAGAGAGAGAGAGAGAGAGAGAGAGAGAGAGACAGAGAGCCAGAGACAGAAAGAGAGAGAGAGAGAGAGAGAGAGATAGAGAGAGAGAGAGAGAGAGAGAGAGAGAGAGAGAGAGAGAGAGAGAGAGAGAGAGAGAGAGAGAGAGAGAGAGAGAGAGAGAGAGAGAGAGAGAGAGAGAGAGAGAGAGAGAGATAATCAATATGAAGAAAATGGGGAGAGAGAATCTACAGATTTAGAGGCTGTTAGCCTTTTGTTAACTCTACCAATAAGCACTCTAAATGTTAACAAGATGCGTTAATAAAACAGGTATTGATTTTTTGAATTCAACCGGTAATCGTCAAAAAGATGATTTTGTTAACTCAATTTTCACTAAATATCAAAATTCAAATTTTGTATTTTCTCTAAAAAGCAAAACTTTTTAAAAGTTATTCGTTTCTCGTTTAAAACAAGTATTCAATTTTCTTGAAGAAAGCCTTCAGCGATAGAATGAGAGTATTTTACATGCAAACTAAATACACAGTTCTCGGTCTATAAATGACATTAGAGAGATGTAAATTAAATATACAATGGGGTTTATAGATCTACTAATTAAAAATCAGAGGCTATTAGCCTTTTGTTATCTAGCTAAATTCTAAATGTTAACAAGATATTTTACAGGTATTGAAATTTTTGCTCAATTCAGTACCGGTAATCGGTCAAAAGGCAGAAACTATTAAAAGTTAAATAAACGTGCATTCAGTCATCTCATTTTCTTGACTAAATATCAAAATTCAAATTTTGTATTTTCTAAATTAAAAAAAGCGGAGCAATGCTGAGCTATATTATAAACTAAATACACAGTTTCGGTCTATCTAGCTAAATTAAAAATCAAACATTCTGACAAACTGTTTATCAATCTAGAACTAAATTAAAAATCACATTAGATCAAATATTGATACTAGCTTAGATTAAAAAATCAAACGGTCTGACATTATTAGATCTCTTTATCTATCTAGCTAAATTAAAAATCAAACGGTCTGACATTAGATCTGTTTATCTATCTAGCTAAATTAAAAATCAAACGGTCTGACATTAGATCTGTTTATCTATCTAGCTAAATTAAAAATCAAACGGTCTGACATTAGATCTGTTTATCTATCTAGCTAAATTAAAAATCAAACGGTCTGACATTAGATCTGTTTATCTATCTAGCTAAATTAAAAATCAAACGGTCTGATATTAGATCTGTTTATCTATCTAGCTAAATTAAAATCAAACGGTCTGATATTAGATCTGTTTATCTATCTAGCTAAATTAAAAATCGGACGGGCTGACATACATTTCAACGTTTTTTTGGGGGTTGTTATTTTGTTGTTGCTAGTTTTTGCTTGTTTGTTTGTTTGTTAGTTTGTTTTTGTAAGATCTCTGCAACTGCAAGGCTCCAGTAAATAATTTTAA
>JAXRKP010001031.1:133663-136163 GCA_037039925.1 Doris montereyensis
AACCTAGATTTCTGACAGATCCACTGATAGAGTTTGGTCCAAGAGGAAACCTAGATTTCTGACAGATCCACTGATAGAGTTTGGTCCAAGAGGAAACCTCCCTCTTCTGACAGATCCACTGATAGAGTTTGGTCCAAGAGGAAACCTAGATTTCTGACAGATCCACTGATAGAGTTTAGTCCAAGAGGAAACCTAGATTTCTGACAGATCCACTGATAGAGTTTAGTCCAAGAGGAAACCTAGATTTCTGACAGATCCACTGATAGAGTTTGGTCAAGAGGAAACCTAGATTTCTGACAGATCCACTGATAGAGTTTAATCCAAGAGGAAACCTAGATTTCTGACAGATCCACTGATAGAGTTTAGTCCAAGAGGAAACCTAGATTTCTGACAGATCCACTGATAGAGTTTGGTCCAAGAGGAAACCTAGATTTCTGACAGATCCACTGATAGAGTTTAATCCAAGAGGAAACCTAGATTTCTGACAGATCCACTGATAGAGTTTGGTCCAAGAGGAAACCTAGATTTCTGACAGATCCACTGATAGAGTTTGGTCCAAGAGGAAACCTAGATTTCTGACAGATCCACTGATAGAGTTTAGTCCAAGAGGAAACCTAGATTTCTGACAATCCACTGATAGAGTTTAATCCAAGAGGAAACCTAGATTTCTGACAGATCCACTGATAGAGTTTGTCCAAGAGGAAACCCTAGATTTCTGACAGATCCACTGATGAGTTTGTTCCAAGAGGAAACCTAGATTTCTGACAGATCCACTGATAGAGTTTAGTCCAAGAGGAAACCTAGATTTCTTCCACTGATAGAGTTTAGTCCAATTGAAACCTAATTTCTGACAGATTGGATAGAGTTTGGTCCAAGAGGAAACCTAGATTTCTGACAGATCCACTGATAGAGTTTGGTCCAAGAGGAAACCTTTTCTGTTCCACTTAATGTCCAAGAGTAAACCTAGATTTCACAGATCCACATACGTTTATCCAAGAGGAAACCTAGATTTCACAGATCCATGATAAGTTTAACAAGAGGAACCTTGTTTCTGACAAATCCACTGATAGAGTTTGGTCCAAGAGGAAACCTAGATTTTGACATCCACTGATAGAGTTTGGTCCAAGAGGAAACCTAGATTTTGACAGATCCATATAGAGTTTATCCAAGAGGAAACCTAGATTTCACAATAATATCCAAGATTAACACTAATACAGATCCACTGATAGAGTTTAGTCCAAGAGGAAACCTAGACACATGTTTGGTCTTTTCTGACACCTTACACACCATCTCTCTCACCCCTTCCCATCCCATTCCAAACACATCACACAAAACGAATCACGCACATATGGAAACACACAAACACATCACACACATGGAAACACCTCTACACTCCATCTCCCCCCCTCCCATTCCAAACACATCACACACATCATGGAAACACCTTACACCATTTCCATCCCCATCCCATTCCAAACACATCACACACAACGCATCACCACACATGGAAACACATTACACAACTCTCACCCCTCTCCCATCCAAACATTCAAACAACATCACACACACATGGAAACACCTTACACACCATCTTCTCACCCTCTCTCTCCCGTTCCAAAACATCACACACAACGCATCACACACACATGGAAACAGCCTTACACACCATCTCTCTCACACCTCTCTCTCCCTTAGTTCCAAAACACATCACACACAAAGCATCACACACACATGGAAACACCTTACACACCATCTTCTCACCATGTAATCCCGTTCCAAACACATCACACACAACGCATCACACACACATGGAAACACCGTACACACCATTCTCTCCACCCCTCCCCATCCCATTCCAAATACATCACACACAACGCATCACACAGACACATGGAAACACATTACACACCATCTTCACACCTCCCCTTCTCGTTCCAAACACATCACACACAACGCATTATGCACACATGGAAACACATTACACACCGTTTCTCACCCTTCCCCTCCCGTTCCAAACACATCACACACACATGGAAACACCTTACACTTCATCTCCCTCACCCTCCCGTTCCAAACACATCACACACAACGCATCACACACACATGGAAACACCTTACACTTCATCTCTCTCACCCCCTCCCGTTCCAAACACATGACACACAACGCATCACACACACATGGAAACACCTTACACACCATCTCTCTACCCTCTCTCTCCCGTTCCAAACACATCACACACAACGCATCACACACACATGGAAACACCTTACACTTCATCTCTCACCTCCTTCCCTCCCGTTCCAAACACATCTCACACAACGCATCACATACACATGGAAACACCTTACACACCATCTCTCACCCCTCCCCTCCCGTTTCAAACACACCACACATCACCCCCCCCTAACCCTATCCTTCCATCCCTCTATCCAACTTCATACCCCCCCCCCCTCATCCATATCCCTTCCTCTCCTCACCCCAAAAGAATTCCGCCTTCAA
>JAXRKP010001031.1:141163-168663 GCA_037039925.1 Doris montereyensis
ATATTTCCCCCCCCCGGAGTTAAGAAGGACTTTGAATGAATGACATGGCCTGCTGGGGGATAGATGATGTACATTAGGTGAGCCTGCACGTGTGTGGGGATACAGACTATGAATCCGTAGTTACGTTCATCCATCTGTTGTAGGCCCTGCGATGAAATCGCTAGCACTGTGAGTTACACCACACTGGGTTGATACCCTGTCAGGCATGGCTTGTAGCTTTTTTTTTTTTACACAACATTGTACTATACCTTGCTGTTTTCACTCAGGTGTGAATGACTATCCAGTTACAGGAAGAGAAAAGTCTTGGCTGAGTTGTTAGTCCGATATGCCTAACAACAGGTTGCTGTACTGTATGCTCCCAGAGTTGAGAAGGACTCTGCATGAAATAACCTGCTGGGGATATATGATGTACAGTGAGTGAGCCTGCTATGTCGGGAGATACCGTCCATTAATTTATCTTTACACACCCAATTTCTCATCTACAAACAGGAAAAGTCGCAGTCCTATCACAAAAACAAAACGAAAGAATCGAAAACACTTCAATATATAGTTATACGAAACTTTCTTTAATTTATTATATTTACATTCACAATAATATGCATCCAAATCAATTTAAACATGTTCACATAAACAGCGCACGTACACATACATACATACATACACTCACACGTACAAACTTTCATCAGACATATCATTATTCTCTCCTGTACCTACTACCAGGATACTAAATCGATTTGGAAACAAACCAAGGGAACATTATATCATATAACACGATATAGATATATATGTTTATTATATTTTACATATATTATTATGTATATCATCACGTAGTATGTTGAGATAAGGATAAAAAAAAAATTGGTAAATGGAGATAAGAGCTCGTGGACCTCTAGAAACTCCCTATGCATGACCTTGAAATGCCATTTAATATAAGTCCATTAACACAATGAATATCAAAACAAACATGCTTACAACAAAATCATGTTTACATGACAACAATCCGTCTCTCTTAGCAATCATTAAAATCTTTCTGACAACAGACAGAATCACCAATGATGACACCATTATCAACAATGATGACACAATCAGCAATGATGACACAATCACCAATAATGACATCATCACCAAGTATGATATAATCACCAATGATGACACAAACACCAATATTGACATCATTACCAATGATGATACATTCACCAATAATGACATCATCACCAATGATAGAATCAACGATGACACGATCACCAATGATGACACAAATCACCAATGATGAAACTATCACCAATGATGATACAATCACCAATGTCAACACAAATGATGACATCATCATCCTCAATGATGACACCTAGCATAAAATCAACAGTTAGTATAGCATTTTGTTTTCTTCACCGAGTCAAGAGTGTTGCTAATAACAGCTAATGAATTATCATCATAGAAACATGATTCCTAATTTTTTTTTAAAGAAAATTTTCTTTATCTTCTACATTTTATTTTTTTACTACAAAAAACGTCGGCTAAATCCATATAATTTAATCACAACAACAACAACAATAACGACAATGAAATCACATTATTATTATGATGGTAAAACAAGTCTGCCAGATCAGTGCTTTCTTTACCAAGTCAAGGTTGGAGAGAAAAAGAAATTTGATTCATGAGATCACAAGAATGTCAAAGTTGATGAGTTCAATGTGAAGATGGGGATGAGACAATTCAGTGAAGGCCCCTAAAACCACGCACTGGGTGAGATAATTGTGAAGATTCGACCATGAAATTACTGTTTACCTCACCTACCATGTCCCACTAGAAAACATATAAAAACTATTTTGCCCTCAAAGGTAAAAAGAGTGAAATCCCATCACTCAGTGTTGCTGTGAGAGTAATCAGGAGTCCTGATGTTTCTTTACTTTTGCGGAGTTTAAATCTAAAAGCATTTACCCATTTTGTTGCAGAGTCAAAACTTAACTCATCTACCCATTTTTCTGCTGGATTGACAAGGGGGAGGGGAGAGTCACAACAAATCTTTGCTCAGACTGTGGTTCAAAGTTAAATGCCCTACCAATTCCACAAATGCTTTTTTTACAAAACAATTCTCTAACATTTTCTTTTTTATAATCAAAACAATCTTGATCTTCATTGGAGTCCCATCTTTCACAAAAAAAAAACTCCCCACAACATTTCATCAATAGTTTCAATGTATTGAAACAATTTACAAGATATCGCCGCATATAGATAAGATATTAGCTGCCTCAAATGTGAGCTAATAGCTATCAGGTCGCAAGAAGAGAGGGTGCCACCTCGTTTCATAGTCATGTCTTTAAAGAGTGACATTGATGACATCATGTAATAGCAATCATAGCACAAAGTTAATATCAGAGAAGCTAAAATAAAAAATAAACAAATCACAGGTTGACGGGGCGGACGGGGCGGGGTGGGGGGTGGGGGTGGGGGTGGCGGAAGGGGTGCGGCAGTATGAATGACAGTTTTAGGAACCAGCTTTGTGCCTTTTCAAACTGACACAAACACATCCACGACTGACTGCCTTTGGGAAGCAAGGCAATGAAAAAAGAGGGGCACAGGAAGGTTTAAATGCATCATCGAGCATTACAGGTGTATACAGGTGTGTTGGCACGCATGAACTGTCTCACAACATGATTAGAAATTTCATGGCAAAGTTGCATTTGGAACATGAGACCAAATGAGACTTTTACCTTGCAAAGAACAACACAATTTCAGAATGATTAAACACGAGTTTTGAAAAAGAAAAACTTAATATTGGATTAAAACTTGAAACAGCATGAATGGAATACTTTTCATGACATGGAAATTTGATGACAAGGAATACGATGATGAGAAAGTTAGGCTAAGGATTTCGTAACTACAAGACATGAAATACATTCTAATAGACGGAAAATCTCCGTCACAAATGTATCAACATGAATTGTGTCAAGGATGTGACGCTGTAAACTTTGTTCTTCTGTATTAACATTATGATATGGCATTAAGTGTGATTTGTGTCTAGATTTGATTTACCCACATCCACAACTAAGGTGATTTCAGGGTATTGGCAGGATTTTAAAATTTGCCCAAACTGCCCTATAAACAACCAAGGGAACTTTAACGTGCACAGTGTTGTGATCTGCATACTGGACCTCCTTCTTATCGTCCGTCTCCGATGGGACTATGTATCGATCCACCTACCTGGACCATGGGAAAAGATTTTGCTAGAAACAACTCGAGAACATTATTCAGCCGTTGGTGGGGCTCCGACCCACTACCTTTTGGTTGAGAGGCTGACACCTTGCCTCGACTACCGGGTCCCAACTTTTGAGACAGAGGCCAACTTTTGGGACAGAGGCCACCACGTTTACTGTCAGTCCTGGGGAAGGGGGGGGGTGAAAGGTCAGCTATGGAAACATATGGCCAAAGTCATTTACAGGCATTTAAACGTCACATAAATTTTTAGATGCAGTTACGTGAAGAAATTTTAGTTCTTAACAGTATTGAATATACAAATATATTGAAATTTGGCATCTGACAACAAAATTGATGATAACGATAAGTAAAAAAAAGGTCACAGGACTGTCCTAACATTTTTTTTGTTTCTTTCTCTGAACATTCAATGAAAGTTTTGTCATTTGGGCTTACAGGGGAGAAACAACTCCAGTTTTGAGAAGAGCAATGTTCTGGATTTCATTAAGTGCTTGAAACAAAAACAGGACTGTATTTGATGAATATAACACAAACAACAACAACAGGACTGTATTTGATGAATATAACACAAACAACAACAACAGGACTGTATTTGATGAATATAACACAAACAATGAAAAGCTGTAGAAATGATAAGAGCGGAGAAGTTCCATTACAAATTGACAACATTGAGAAATTTAACACGAAAGGAATGGCGGTCATTTTATCACAAACTGCCCCCCACCCCAAGTATTCAGGTGAATATAATGAGAAATTATTTTTCATCTAAAAAACCGCACCTTTCATGAGGAGAACAATACCAAGTATAAGCATAGAAAATTCACTCAATGATTGCAACGCCTTTCTCATTGTAACAAACAACAAAACGGATTTGTAAAAAATAAAACAGAAATAAAACAAACAAAATTAACGCAGGGAACACTAAAATTGTACACAAATTGTGAATTTAGGAACAGACAGTCATTCTCTTAAAATGTAAACAATTCATGAATGAAAACAGCGTACTGTTTCTGTTAGATTCATAACGGGTAAAATGCATGCCATAGATACAAGCAGAGCTACTACAACCCATAGTAAACCTCCGTCTCCCACTCACAAACAATAAAAACATTCCAACTATGCTGCCACCAACATAACTTTGATGCGTTTGCGTACTCTAAAGAAATTGACCTGTTCTTACGTCTTCTCCACTTCAAATTATCAAGACATTCTTTCTTGATTTGCTTTACAACTTTACAAACATGATAACAATACAATATGTCGACAACAATGCATAAAATCAACACCAAAGAATGAGAGAAACGCATTGTACAGAAGAAATTCGTGTTACGCATATCACAACTCCAGTTGAAGAGAATTCTCCTTGATTCCAACCTTTCTCTGAATGGCTAAGAATAAAGAACTTAAAATGGCTAACATTCAAACAACATTTATGTATAGCGCTAAACAGATGACGGGATATGTGTGTTTATATATATATATATATATCACGTGAATGGATCAATATTACAAAAAGTGTGAAAATGCAATGATTAATATCAGGCGATATATTCAAATGTAAAATATATGAAAGGCAGTTTCACACCAAACGGACCGTACCTGTGTGTTGGCATATGTTACATTCATACCATTCACGTATTTCACACACTTGATACAAACATAACATTGAAACAGAACTGTTTGCATCTTGAAATTCTGACCCTCACGTTGCTTTCAACCCGATTGACGTCAATTCCTCTACCACACGTATAACTAGGAGTATAAATCTTAAAATTCAAATGTAAAGTAAGGGAAAAAATGTCATCCTATGCTACACATCTATACGAGGAAAATCATCTTTGACTCTAATTTACATGGTTACACTGTTTCCTTCCCTACTATTGAAGCAAAAAATATAAAAGTTGTGATTTGACCTTTTTCCAATGTCGGTCGTATGATGTGAGAAGAACATGACTTGAGATGGACGTAAGGTATGAGAAATTAACGGCAACATTGTATGATCACAACAAGGCTTTATGGAGGCCGTTTTTCATTGCTAAGTCAATGAACAAACAAACAAAAACTCTGTTTTTTACCATCTAGTATGTTTGAGAAATCAAATTGCTCGGAATTCTGTTCAAATTGTGAACCAATACAGGATTTTCTTTGAAAATCTATAAATCTCACTATCCAAACCCTGAATTAAAAACTTTTTAAAATTTACTATCTAACAGTTTCAGTGCTAAACTGACTGACACAGCGAAAAGAAGAAAAAAGTAAACAAATTTTTTCCCGCCTACCAATCCGCCCACAAATGATAAAATAAATTTGGTATTATGATAATTCAACCTGCCCTCTTTGGATGACTGACGAAACATTGGATTTCACCTTCAGCTGTTTCCCCATGATGGTAGCTTGATTTCGGCAACACGATTGATCAGATTTTTATTTCCTTTTCATCGACTGTCATCACATACCATAGTGACAGAGCTTTAAAACTAAAGAGATTTTCACAAAACTTATCCAATTAGACCTTCAAACTTAATTTTATTTGTGGGTCTGGCATCTAGATTCGAACCTTTAGCCTACAAAGCTGACCCTGCGGTTTTGAACAAGCACAGGAGGATCTCCCAAATTGGTGTAAAGCAGTTTACATTAAATTATACTTGAATTATCTAGGCTACCAGTATCCTGGTAACGGCTATTTATACCAGAATTCTCATAATGAAAATACAAAACTTTAAGCCTATGACTACTACTCCTGGTACTGTACATCTTAAAGGATAAATGAGTTGAGGTCCCAGAGATGTTGAGCGGCGCACTTCAAGCAAAATGAAAGTACTCAAGTTTTGTGTATAGCATGCAGGCTAACGTGCGTCAAATTCAGTGCAAGTGGAGTATATGGTGGGGGGGGGGGGGGGGGGAGAGGAGGGGTGGGAGGATAGACATCAGAGCTGAGTTAGAAAAAGCACTTCAAACATTGAAAAGCCAACACAAGTAAGTCTTCACACACACACACAGGAACACACATCAAGCATTTCCAGCTCACGAGACGACATGTCTTAGTTTCAGCACATATGCCAGATTACGTTCTCTACAAAAGCATGAGGGAGAAAAATAACTAAAATAAATCAAATCAAATTTGATCATGAAAAAAACATTAAATAAATCCATTTAACTCATGATGTTTTTCTCCTCCTCATAAAAATTGTTTGATCTAAAAAACAATGTCAAATATTTAATATTCAAATTTTATGCGTCAACAATGGCGGTGTATCACACACAATGAAACTAAACGTACATATGACATTGGCTGAACATTCCTTCTATTTACAAAATGCCATTCTACTTGCAGACACATAATGAAGCTAATAAGCTGTAACCTGAGAAGAAAAAAAAACCGCATGAAATTTAACAGTAAAACATAAAACTGTCACATTGATAAAAATATCTTTCATAAAAACCTCATATTCCTCCTCCTGCAATTTCTCAAAGTTATGAAATTTTTAGTACAAAATTGTAATCAGTCAATCACTTGGGGGCAATTTTGAACACTTGAGATAGATCGTAAATTGTCATAACAAAAGTGTGCGTTTTACTAGTTGAATTGCCGACAAATCCTGATAAAACACAAAAGATGCAACAACGGAGTAAAATTTGAATAGGACCAATGACCAGATGACTAATGACCAGATGACCAGTGATCAGGCTCCATGCTAAGTGCCTTCTTTGGTCAAGATGTCACTTCTTGTCATTTATCATTTTTGATAAACCTTTTCAATGAGTGTGAGAAATAACACCAGTCCCAGGTACACTCCAGACAGGATCCGTTTGGCCCCAAATGGAGAAGCATATAGAAGTAGCCTACACTGTTTCACTACTGTGAAAATGCGGAAATAAACAAACTGTTAAATTGTATTATTTCAATTATTTCATCTTAGTAGCAATGGTGGCCTAATGGCTAGGTTGCCAGACTTGAGATCATGAGGCCCTCGGTTCGAATCCTAGCAATGCTAGGGTCAATGCTGAGTTCTAAGACATAGAACATGCACTTTCCACACTGGACCCAAGTTGACCTAAAACGTCACTGCACTGTCATGTGGTCCCAAAATGTGACAATGGCACCTTGCAGCTTAAATGTAGTTTTCAACATTCATCCTCTACTGTGTGGGTGCTCTCCCTTTTGTCTAAACGCCACTGTAACAGGAGCAAATAGTCAGTCAATGTAAGCAAAGCGGGCGGTACATAAAACGTTCAAACAATTTGACAAAAAACGGCTGAATTATATTTTTGACTTTTAACGAAAATTTCCATTCATTTACTTTCAGAAATTGCAGGATGAATTAATTTTCACAAAATGCCCAATAGCAGTTGAGACGTATTACAGACCTAGAAATAGCATGAAAAACGGAGTGATAAAACCCCAACAAACATTTGACATACATTGCAAAGTGGGGGTACACACACACAGGAGCACTATTATTAATGCAAACACACAAACTCATGAGTAAGCGCTAAATAAAGCTCCTTTGGAATCTTTGGTCTCGAATGACATTAATGGACAGGAAACTGTTCGAAACAAGCTGAGGATAAAACCTCACTCTACCTAGTCTCGTGGTTACAAGCAAACTAGTGCCGACAGCATGCGTTATTCAGACAGCGAGTTATTCAGTGCAGTTATGTAACTTTAATAAAAAAAGTCAATGGAATTTAAGGAAAGGAAAGGGTGCGATCCTAAATTGTCTCAATTTTGGCAAAATTTTCTTCATTATTTTGGTATAATATCCTCTCCCAACACTCCCCCCCCCCCCCTCTTTCCCCGTCACCTTCCCTCAAGCCCTGAATTGATTTTCATCAATCTTGTTTGTTCAGAATAACATAAAAAGGGTTGGGATAATAACAATTTTGTGACCCAGCATAAGAAGAAAGCCGCCAAAGGAATTAAACTATCGTAAAATTTGTAAGATGTTTCAATTAAACAACGAATACTTTACATAGCCAAAAAAAAACCAACCAAATAAACGACCTTATGAGATGACTTTTATATACAACAGCATTAACTTTGAGGAAAGAGACAACAGCTTACATAGCTGGGATTCGATTTTCAAGTCGCATAATATAAGAAGAAAAAGAAGAAAATGACCATTGCGTTGGACTTAATAAGTTAAATGCCATATATTTTCTTACCTAAGAGACAAATTATCAATAATTGTGGTAAAACGTGGCACACACAGAAAAAGATTGTGTTGTTCTTTTCAAGGAAAAAAAGAAAGAAAAAAAAAAGAACAGGTGAGAAAAGTGAGCCTTTGACAAGCCAGTGATTCGTGTGAGAGAACTTGTTACTTTCATACCTGCATTGCATAAAAAAACCACTACAAGAGTAGAGTAGCGAGCAGCTTCAAAGCTTTGTAAGATCTAAAATCTATTAAGTTTCTATTTCTTCAATGAGCAGGACATTTTGAGAGAAGACGCCTCCCTCCCTCCACACCAGCGACGTCTCCTCATCAAAGCATCAAGTTCGCTTGTCGTTTTTATGGATCGTCATCCATCTACTTATAAAATGACAAGTGTTGCTATGCTCACTGAGAACAGCGACCCTTTAAGTTTGTGAATTGATGGCAACATTGAGTGCTGCAGATGAAAAACGGCCTCCAGGATTCAACAGCGTTAATATGACAGAACATTGGGTGAGCGAAAAAGACTTAGCCCACGGCTATTCTCCATCTCTCTCCCCTCAATTTCCGTCATGGCGAAGAACCCCTTGGCCGAAGAGTCAGATGTTGGGCAGATGGTCGAACCGCGACCGAGGTTTTGAGGCCTGCTGGTATTTCGGGTTGGGTACCGGTGACGTGGCGTTGGTGCTGGTCAGCTGAGGCAGTGGCTGGAAAGGCTGTGAAAGGCAGGCGCGGAGAAAAACAATAGTGGAATTGAAAGACACGCATTACTGCCCAAAGGCATTGAATCTTCATGTTGCTCTTAACATCATCATCATCATCATCATCATAATAATAATAATGATAATAATAAATCTTCATTGTCAAAGAGAAGGCAATTATTCTTTTGATTTTCATTGCTTAAGCAAATCATGAGTCGCCATAGAACAGTGCCTGTACTAATCCCCTCTCCTTCTTTTGTTTAAATCATATTTCATCTGATTGCCATTCTTTATATGTTGTATGTACTATGAAATGTCACTGTAAAGTGCTTAGAGATAAATCTAGTATTGATGATGAGTCACTGTAAAGTGTTTAGAGATAAATCTAGTATTGATGATGAGTCACTGTAAAGTGTTTAGAGATAAATCTAGTATTGATAGTGAGTCACTGTAAAATGTTTAGAGATAAATCTAGTATTGATGATGAGTCACTGTAAAGTGTTTAGAGATAAATCTAGTATTGATAGTGAGTCACTGTAAAGTGTTTAGAGATAAATCTAGTATTGATAGTGAGTCACTGTAAAATGTTTAGAGATAAATCTAGTATTGATGATGAGTCACTGTAAAGTGTTTAGAGATAAATCTAGTATTGATAGTGAGTCACTGTAAAGTGTTTAGAGATAAATCTAGTATTGATAGTGAGTCACTGTAAAGTGTTTAGAGATAAATCTAGTATTGATGATGAGTCACTGTAAAGTGTTTAGAGATAAATCTAGTATTGATAGTGAGTCACTGTAAAGTGTTTAGAGATAAATCTAGTATTGATGATGAGCAACTGTAAAGTGTTTAGAGATAAATCTAGTATTGATAGTGAGTCACTGTAAAGTGTTTAGAGATAAATCTAGTATTGATAGTGAGTCACTGTAAAGTGTTTAGAGATAAATCTAGTATTGATAGTGAGTCACTGTAAAGTGTTTAGAGATAAATCTAGTATTGATGGTGAGCAACTGAGTGTTTAGAGATAAATTTAAAGTATTGTTGATGAGTCACTGTAAAGTGTTTAGAGATAAATTTAGTATTGATAGTGAGTCACCGTAAAGTGTTTAGAGATAAATCTAGTATGATAGTGAGTCACTGTAAAGTGTTTGAGATAAATCTAGTATTGATAGTGAGTCACTGTAAAGTGTTTAGAGATAAATCTAGTATTGATGATGAGTCACTGTAAAGTGTTTAGAGATAAATCTAGTATTGATAGTGAGTCAACTGTAAAGTGTTTAGAGATAAATCTAGTATTGATGATGAGCAACTGTAAAGTGTTTAGAGATAAATCTAGTATTGATAGTGAGTCACTGTAAAGTGTTTAGAGATAAATCTAGTATTGATGATGAGCAACTGTAAAGTGTTTAGAGATAAATCTAGTATTGATAGTGAGTCACTGTAAAGTGTTTAGAGATAAATCTAGTATTGATAGTGAGTCACTGTAAAGTGTTTAGATAAATCTAGTATTGATAGTGAGTCACTGTAAAGTGTTTAGAGATAAATTTAGTATTGATAGTGAGTCACTGTAAAGTGTTTAGAGATAAATTTAGTATTGATGATGAGCACTATAAAAATTCATGATCATTTTTATTATTACACAAAAGTCTAAGTTGAACAGCTTCAGTGGCTTTATACGTCCTTTATGAATGATTTGACCCCTTCACTGCCCTGTGCCAATAAATACTATATGAATGACTTGACCCCTTCACTGCCCTGTGCCAATAAATACTTTATGGAATGATTTGACCCCTTCACTGCCCTGTGCCCATAAACTTTACGAGTCAGTCTGTCCATGCTACACACCATGAGCTCGTAGAATTTATGGACTCATGACAGCGACATGTTTCAATACATTTGCTAATTGGCCTAAGGGACATAACTGCATAAAAATACTTACACATTGTTTGAATACCATCCCCTCAAGAGGTAAGCCATCAGTTTCTGCGTTATGTCCCTTGGCACCGAAAGGGTTAAATAAACCTGCTTTGCCTTGGTTTGTTTGTCTACGTTTTGTTTTGACTTTTTTTGAAAGAAAGGGCATGGGGTGGTGTTTGTTTTTGCTTCTGCTTTGTATCAGTTGCTGTTTTTGTCCTTTGGGAAAAAGGGGCAGCACAGCCATTGTACTCTAGTTGGTTTCCATGTGGAAACATATTCATATGTGAGGAAGCCAGAAACCAAATTGTTCTTCTCTTCTATAGCATGAAATATGTCTCATTTTATGTTTTTGTTTCCTCAACATATTTTCTATGTATAAAACTCTGGGCCCGCTTAGGGTGTGCGTGTGGGGACAAGAAGATTCTCATGTGTTTTTTGTGTGTGTGTGGGGCGGGGGGGGGTGTATGACATAAATGGAACTGCTGCGTACAGGGGGAAACATTGTGTGGTGACGTTTTACTTGGATGTGTTTGTCTTAGCCCAACCTTTGTGGTTTCTAAAAATCTAGAACACCTCTCTCTCTCTCTTTCTATCTCTCTCTCTCTCTATCTATCTCTCTCTCTCTCTCTCTCTATCTCTCTCTCTCTCTATCTCTATCTCTCTCTATCTCTCTCTCTCTCTCTCTCTGTCTCTCTCTCTCTATCTATCTCTCTCTCTCTCTCTCTCTCTCTGTCTCTCTCTCTCTCTCTCTCTGTCTCTCTCTCTCTCTCTCTCTCTCTCTCTCTCTCTCTCTCTCTCTCTCTCTCTCTCTCTCTCTCTCTCTCTCCCTCTCTCCTCCTCCCTCCTCCCTCTCTCTCTCTCTGTCTCACTCTCTCTCTCTCTCTCTCTCTCTCTCTCTCTCTCTCTCTCTCTCTCTCTCTCTCTCTCTCTCTCTCTCCCTCTCTCCTCCTCCTCTTGCCCCCCCTTTCATTATTATTTTTTTTTAAACATTTGGTTTTATCCCCTGAAGACAAGAAACTTACTGCTGGGTAGTTGCTTGTCTTGGATTTGTTCTGGCTCTTCCTCAAGCTGGGTTCCTGTGGCTTCTTTCCAAATTCCATGCCCATCTCACGGTTGATATCCATGTATGGATGTTGGATCAGCTGGGAACACGTCATGCGTTCATCTGGGTCCATCTTCACACAGTTCTGACATAAACAGATTCATATTTTATACATGTATGAATCAAACAAAATGAGGACAAATATGAATGAAATAAAATGAGGAAAAATATGAATGAAACAAAATAATTCAATAAAAAAAATAATTTTTAAATGTTTATTAAAAGCGTATCAGAAAACGTGTGTGGGTGTACAAAGCCGTTCTGTTTTCTTGTTTCCATTTCTTCTTTAGTTTTGTTCTTCAACTCGGCCTATCATCCAAGGTAGGATGTATGCTTTGCCCTATCTTTTTATCTGCCTGTCTAATTCGAAGTTGACGCGTAAATAAATATAAATATGAATATAATATAAATATAAATATACGGCAAATTAGTTTATTTTCAACTGAAACTTTCTTCAAACTGATGACTAGAACTGGAACTTTTTCCAGGCCGTATTCAAAAATGTAAGATAACAATAATCACCTGCTAGAAAGTCCATGGCGTATTTCGTCATACCTGGGAAACGTTCCGATAACGGTTCCTGATGGACGGGAAGACAACGAATGAATGTTTACTATAAGCTTTGTGGTATGTTCACTGTTTACAAAGCCTCTATTAGCAATAATAATAATAATAATAAATAATAATAATAATAATAAAGTAACATTGAAAAAACAATGAAATCTTAGCAAACCTAGTTGCAACGTGTTCCTTAGGAAAGACATCTAAAACACACCTATCTCCTCGACCCAGGTGTAGATGGGTACAAGCACTAGCTTAGATTGTAAAACCTGCGTCAGACTAGTGTCCTGTTCATGAGATGATTATTATCATCTGTTCCACTTCGAGCTATAGAAATCAGGATAAATTCTGGCTCTATGGGTCGTGTGTAATGGCCTTGAAGGAACTTCACTTTTTCTACTTTCACTACCTGGTTTATGACATGTTCACTGTTTTGCTATCCCTAAGGAATCAGTTGGAAAGAGAGAATGAGATGGGAAAGAGAGAATGAGAGGGAAAGAGAATGAAGAGAGACAGAACGAGAGAAAGAAAGGGAAAGAGAGAAGGAGATGGAAAGAGAAAATGAGATGGAAAGAGAGAATGAGAGGAAAGAGAGAATGAGAGGGAAAGAAAGAAAGAGAGGAAGGAGAGAAAGAGAGAAAGAAAGGGAAAGAGAGAATGAGATGGAAAGAGAAAATGAGATGGAAAGAGAGAATGAGAGGAAAGAGAGAATGAGAGGAAAGAGAATGAGAGGGAAGGAGGAGAAGAAAGAAAGAGATGGAAGGAGAGAATGAGAGGAAAGAGAGAATGAGATGGAAAGAGAAAATGAGAGGGAAAGAAGAGAAGAATGAGGGAAAGAGATGGAAAATGAGAGGGAAAGAGAGAATGAGATGGAAAGAGAGAATGAGAGGGAAAGAGAGAAAGAGATGGAAAGAGAGAATGAGAGGGAAAGAGAGAAAGAGATGGAAAGAGAGAGAATAAGAGGAAAGAGAGAAAGAGATGGAAAGAGAGAATGAGATGAGAGAAAAAGAGAGAATGAGAGGGAAAGAAAGAATGAGAGGGAAAGAGAGAATGAGAGGGAAAGGGAAAATGAGAGAAGAAAGAGAGAATGAGAGGGAAAGAGAAGAATGAGAGGGAAAGAGAGAATGAGATGGAAAGAGAGAATGAGAGGGAAAGAGAGAATGAATGAGGAGAAAGGGAGAATGAGAGGGAAAGGGAGAATGAGAGGAAAGAATGAGAGGAAGGAGAATGAGAGGGAAAGGGAGAATGAGAGGGAAAGGAGAATGAGAGGGAAAGAGAATGAGAGGGAAAGGAGAATGAGAGGAAAGGGAAATGAGAAGAGAATGAGAGGGAAAGGAGAATGAAATGGAAAAGATGACGGAAAGAACATTGCACTCGTACTTACCAATCTGTCTGGTTCTGGTATACTCATGCCCTGAAGAACGCGTTGTTGGAAAAAATTTCTATGTGACGAGGGATAAGATCACCTGTGAAGTAAAAGATGAATCGCGGTTGTTACATGTCTTGTCTTCATGAGGCAAGAAGGCAACATTGTCATTAAGTAGTAAAAGTCAGGAAGAAGATAGTCTTCTTTACTTTTGCCTTGCACATATCATTTAAAGATAATGTCTAAAACAAAATTAGAAATAACAATAATGTTAACATAGATTTAGTTTTATGAATTGTTTGTCTTCTCATTTATTCACGTATTTTCTATCAATGGCACAATCAGGTAAAAACATTCTGTTTAGCAAAACTGATAGTGTGACAATTGGTACACACGAAAAATTGACAAAGTCCCAAATTCTCTTAGGTAACAAGAAATATGTCCGTGGAACTGGAACTCAAAACAAATCTAAGCAAAGACGACAGACTTCAGAGACAGACTTCTGATGACAGATTTCAGACGACAGACTTATTGACAACAGCCTCACTTACAGTGTTTTTCAGTATTAGATACAGTTGATCAACGTCGGATCGGCCCGGCCAGACAGCCTGACCTGTGAGTAACTCTGCAAAGACACAACCTATGGCCCAGACATCCACCGGTGGCCCATACTGCGTGTCTCCCACCAACAGTTCTGGGCGCGATACACCTGGTGGCTACATAGTCTGTGTATTCACCCCCTGGACCCATTGTAAAACACACAAACAGACACATGTGTGTTAGGGGTGAATAACTGCTAAAAAAACTGTAAAATGCTAGTATTGTTAGGAAAGCTATGGTGCCATCAATTGCTTGGCTGTCAAAGAAAGTTATGGTGCCATCAATTGCTTGGCTGTCAAAGAAAGTTATGGTGTCATCAATTGCTTGACTGTCATAGAAAGTTATGGTATCATCAATTGCTTGGCAGTCATAGAAAAGTTACAGTGTCATCAATTGCTTGACTGTCATAGAAAGTTATGGTATCATCAATTGCTTGGCTGTCATAGAAAGTTATGGTGTCATAAATTACTTGGCTGTCAAAGAAGTTATGGTGCCATCAATTGCTTGGCTGTCAAAAGAAAGTTATGGTGTCATCAATTGCTTGGCTGTCATAAAAGTTATGGTGTCATAAATTGCTTGGCTGTCAAAGTTATGGTGTCATAAATTTGCCTGGCTGTCAAAGAAAGGATTATGGTGCCATCGATTGCTTGGCTGTCAAAGACAGTTATGGTGCCATCAATTGCTTGGCTGTCAAAAGAAAGTTATGGTGTCATCAATTGCTTGACTGTCAAAGAAGGTTATGGTGTCATCAATTGCTTGGCTGTCAAGAAAGTTATGGAACCATCAATTGCTTGGCTGTCAAAAAGAAAGTTATGGTGCCATCAATTGCTTGGCTGTCACAGAAAGTTATGGTGTCACGAATTGCTGGGCTGTCAAAGAAAGTTATGGTATTATCAATTGCTTGGCTGTCATAGAAAGTTATGGTGTCATAAATTGCTTGGCTGTCAAAGAAAGTTATGGTGTCATAAATTACTTGGCTGTCAAAAATATTTATGGTGCCATCAGTTGCTTGGCTGTCAAAGAATGTTATGGTGTCATCAATTGCTTGACTGTCAAAAAGTTATGGTGTCATCAATTGCTTGACTGTCAAAAAGTTATGGTGTCATCAATTGGCTTGACTATCAAAGAAAGTTATGGTGTCATAAATTGCTTGGCTGTCAAAAGAAAGTTTTGGTGTCATCAATGACTTGGCTGTCAAAAGAAATTTATGGTGTCATCAATTGCTTGACTGTCAAAAGAAAGTTATGGTGTCATCAATTACTTGGCTGTCAAAGAAATTTATGGTGTCATCACTTGTTGGCTGTCAAAAGAAGTTATGGTGTCATAAATTGCTTGGCTGTCAAAAGAAAGTTGCAGTGTCATCAATTGTTTGGCTGTCATAGAAAGTTATGGTGTCATCAATTGCTTGGTTGTCATAGAAAGTTATGGTATCATCAATTGCTTGGTTGTCATAGAAAGTTATGGTGTCATCAATTGCTTGGTTGTCATAGAAAATTCTGGTGTCATCAATTGTTTGGCTGTCACAGAAAGTTAACGATGTGTATTGCTTGGCTGTCAAAGAGTGCTAATAACATGTATTATTTGGCTGTCAATTATAACGACATGTATTGCTTGGCTGTCAATTATAACGACATGTATTGCTTGGCTGTCAATTATAATGACATGTATTACTTGGCTGTCAATTATAACGACATGTATTGCTTGGCTGTCAATTATAATGACATGTATTGCTTGGCTGTCAATTATAACGACATGTATTGCTTGGCTGTCAATTATAACGACATGCATTGCTTGGCTGTCAATTATAATGACATGTATTACTTGGCTGTCAATTTTAATGACATGTATTACTTGGCTGTCAATTTTAATGATGTGTATTACTGTCAATTTTAATGACATGTCAATTTTAATGACATGTATTACTTGGCTGTCAATTTTAATGATGTGTATTGTTTGGCTGTCAATTTTAATGATGTGTATTGTTTGGCTGTCAATTTTATGATGTGTATTACTTGGCTGTCAATTTTAATAATGTGTATTGTTTGGCTGTCAATTTTAATGATGTGTATTACTTGGCTGTCAATTTTAATGATGTGTATTACTTGGCTGTCAAATTTAATGATGTGTATTGCTTGGCTGTCAAATTTAATGATGTGTGTATTACTTGGCTGTCAATTTTAATGATGTGTATTACTTGGCTGTCAAATTTAATGATGTGTATTGCTTGGCTGTCAAATTTAATGATGTGTATTACTTGGCTGTCAATTGTAATGATGTGTATTGCTTGGCTGTCAAATTTAATGATGTGTATTGCTTTGCTGTCAAATTTAATAATGTGTATTACTTGGCTGTCAATTGTAATGATGTGTATTGCTTGGCTGTCAAATTTAATGATGTGTATTACTTGGCTGTCAATTGTAATGATGTGTATTACTTGGCTGTCAATTGTAATGATGTGTATTGCTTGCTATCAAATTTAATGATGTGTATTACTTGGCTGTCAAAATGTTACAGGCCTGTCAAATTACTAACAGTGCAATCTATAAACATGTCAACTTACTAACAGTGTAATCTATAAACATGTCAAATTACTAACAGTGTCTATAAACACACTAACTTACTAACAGTGTAATTTATAAACACATCAAATTACTAACAGAGTAATCTATAAACATGCCTACTTACTAACAGTGTAATCTATAAACATGCCAACTTACTAAACAGTGTAATCTATAAACAAGCCCACTAAGAACCCGTGCAAATCAAGTCACACAGCTTGACCTGTCCTTGTCTGGTGATCAAAATGTTCTCTGGCTTTACATCTCTGTGTATTGTCTGTGTGAGGTTAAAAAGACATCCATCAATAGCGTTGACAATTTGAATAACGAGCAGGGGGGATCAACGAAAATGTTCTTATTCTTAAATCCAGCTGATTTCATTCTACTCTTAAAAAAGTGTCTTGCCCATTGCAATGACATTTGCCCAAACATTAGGAAAGTGTCTTGCCCATTGCAGTGACATTTGCCAAAACCAAACACTAGGAAAAGTGTCTTGCCCATTGCAGTAACATTTGCCAAAACCAAACACTAGGAAAAGTGTCTTGCCCATTGCAGTGACATTTGCCAAGACCAAACACTAGGAAAAGTGTCTTGCCCATAGCAATGACATTTGCCAAAACCAAACACTGGGAAAAGTGTCTTGCCCATAGCAGTGACATTTGCCAAAACCAAACACTGAGGATAAAATGGACTGATATTCGTAACTCTAGTGATATCAACATTACAAACTAAATAAAGCAAAAATGTATAAAAATAAAAGTCTATATTCGTGGGGGAGGAGGGGATGGGGGAGGGGAAATAGAGGTGTTTGTCCATGACTTTGTCCAAATGTCAATAAAAGCTCTAACAAGAGTTTTAGCCTAATAATGTGTGTGAGGGAGAAAATCTGCACCAGAGGTACATACACACCTAAAAAAAAAACCCAACGGCAAACAAACAAATACCTCATTAGGGAAGACCCTCAGAAAAAAAAAAGAATTTCTTCCCTCATCAGCACAAGATGATCATCATCGATTTGGACCATGAACTATTTTTATATCTAAATTTTGGTTTATTCTTAAATACCTCAGCAGTTCACAGAGGTGGCATTTGAAGAAAGCTATGATAAATTAAACAAAATCGCAAAACCACTACAAATATACAAAAGAAAAAATATACAAAAGAAAAAAGTATACAAAAGAAAAAATATACAAAAGAAAAAAGTATACAAGCACTGGTGGAACTTACATTGTGTTGATGACAGAAATTGACTGCTAACAAAGTTTGATAAATTATTCTTTGGACCATTTTTTCTGGAACCCTGCAATGAAATGGTTGCAAGAAAAATGAAAATGTTATTTCTAGCCCATATTCATTGATAAGTGACTCATAAGAGACATTTAGTCACATCACACCAAATGTATATATGTCAATGACTTGAGTAAATCAATATTTATATGTGGTACAGTGAGTGCAAGTTCAAATAAAAGTGAAAATCTGAAGATCTTATTCAAATAACGTATCGACAATGGAGACAGTTACCTAAGATGAAATAATGAAAGGTACAACTCCAAATAAGACATAAAATGCATTATTACACTCCTTAGAAAATTATTAAACTGATGGCACACATACATAACACACACACTAAACTTACATACACACACACATAAATATGAAAAGATATGCATAAATCTTTAATTCATATACAAAGGGGACAATACATAGAATTTTATATTTATGTAGATTGAATTTAAGTACTTAATAAAAGACAAGCAGACAAGAGTTAGGGACATCCAACTTTCCTTCAAGAGTCATGAAACTAGATGACAAACAAAGATTTGTTGATATTCCTTCAAAGAGTCATGAAACTAGATGACAAACAAAGATTTGTTGATATTCCTTCAAAGAGTCATGAAACTAGATGACAAACAAAGATTTGTTGATATTCCTTCAAAGAGTCATGAAACTAGATGACAAACAAAGATTTGTTGATATTCCTTCAAAGAGTCATGAAACTAGATGACAAACAAAGATTTGTTGATATTCCTTCAAAGAGTCATGAAACTAGATGACAAACAAAGATTTGTTGATATTCCTTCAAAGAGTCATGAAACTAGATGACAAACAAAGATTTGTTGATATTCCTTCAAAGAGTCATGAAACTAGATGACAAACAAAGATTTGTTGATATTCCTTCAAAGAGTCATGAAACTAGATGACAAACAAAGATTTGTTGATATTCCTTCAAAGTCATGAAACTAGACAAACAAAGATTTGTTGATATTCCTTCAAAGAGTCATGAAACTAGATGACAAACAAAGATTTGTTGATATTCCTTCAAAGAGTCATGAAACTAGATGACAAACAAAGATTTGTTGATATTCCTTCAAAGAGTCATGAAACTAGATGACAAACAAAGATTTGTTGATATTCCTTCAAAGAGTCATGAAACTAGATGACAAACAAAGATTTGTTGATATTCCTTCAAAGAGTCATGAAACTAGATGACAAACAAAGATTTGTTGATATTCCTTCAAAGAGTCATGAAACTAGATGACAAACAAAGATTTGTTGATATTCCTTCAAAGAGTCATGAAACTAGATGACAAACAAAGATTTGTTGATATTCCTTCAAAGAGTCATGAAACTAGATAACAAACAAAGATTTGTTGATATCCCTTCAAACAGTCATGAAACTAGATGACAAACAAAAACATTAATAAAACCTTACCCTCTAGGATATCTGTCAAGCTCGTTAAGGACTGTGTGGTCAACGTATTCAAATACTAGATGCAGTCTCTTTCGTCTCCTGAAGACTTCTATAAGATTGACTAAATTTGGATGTTTTAATTGCTGAAATTTAAAAACAATTATATTTGAGAGTCATCACTTGCTTCTAAACTGTAAATTATATCCACAACAAAAACGCTTTAATGCAAAGACAATTTAGTGTTTAAATACAAAAGATGCCATTTTCTTCTTTTGAAACAAAATTGGTTTCATTTTCTGTCATCTCTTTCTTCTTTTTGGTGTTGAAAGTCAACAAGGCACAAAAGATGTAAAAAGTAAAGTAAAGAAAGTCCAAAACTCAGAGTCCAGCGTAAAGGTAATCACCTTCTTCATAGCTGACCAACTCAATTATTGAGTATTAATGTCAGCGTGTATATTTTGATTTAATCCAAAAGTGCTAGTCAAATTTTTATTTTAAAATGATGTATTCAATTCTGTCTTCAAAGCGTTCAGTGCTACAGTAGAGTTTTATCTCTGTTGGCAGTCCATTCCATAGCCTGACTGTATTAGGGTAAATGAGCACAGGTGACAATCAATGTTTGAAGGTGGAACCATGTATGTTTGACATCCTGATCTTGTTGTTCTTGAGTTAAATTTAAGTTGACCTAATGGAATAAACAGTTGACCATTTATAACCTTAAAGAAAATATAAATCATATTTCTGGCTCTCTGTTCTTCCGATGGTATCCATTGCAATTGATTCATGTTGGTTTTGGTATTTCTTTTAGTGTGCGTATAACTATTAGTTACAAAGCGGATTGCATTCTTTGTCTTTTGTACGTAGGTCTGTTGGTGTGGGTCCTAGACACAGCTACCATAACCTAAGTGTCAGGAGTAAGTCCTGATTCTTCTAGGCATACAGCACAATGTGCTAGTTTGCGATTGCTTTCACGTCACCGTTACCTTTGGTGAATCCGAATAGACCTAACGACCCATTTTATTGCTGGATCGACAAGAGATCCAGAAAAATTTGTCTGGACTGGGAATAGAACTCGAGCCTCCAGGATGCTAATCTGATGCTCTACCAACGAGGCTACTGGTGCCTCATTAAAGATGAATGTGTCTATAAACTCTTCAACCATAGCAATGGTGGACCTCACATGATCACATGATGCATGTATGTGATGTCCATCCAATGTGAGACCGCCTCATTGAAGTTACCGTGGTACAAGAATCATTATCACAAGATTTATGGCCTTATTCACTACTGCTTGTCTTTTTGGCATACTTCTCACTGAAAACAGCTTTAATTGTTTTTTAAAAAGCACAGTGATCATACATTACATACATTTGCCATTTTCTTTCCTTTTCTCAAACCAAATACACCTCTCTGTCTTTGGAACTGCAACATTAATTTGAACAAGGCTGAACACTGAAACTGATTATACGGAAAATAAAAAATTCATAAACACAGAAGCAAAAGAAAATCTTGACGACTTACCTTCAGCATTCGTATTTCCCGCATTGCAATTTTCTTTATTAAAGGATCCTCCTCAGACTCCACAAATTTTTTATTGCAACCAGTTGACTCGTTTCTCTGTTCCGGCATTTGAAAACCACACCATAGGAGCCTTCACCAATCTTGCTGATTCTTTCGTATTTATCCATTTTGTCCCCACTACTGTTGTAATATTGGCCTTGTTGGGGGCCACCTGGCGGATCTTTCCTGGGACTGAAAATAGAAACATAAACAAACATTAGATATCCCGTTGTATTAAATCCTAGGTGGGATTCTACGACATAAGAATACAGATACAGATATTAATCCTAGGTGGGATTCTACGACGTAAAAATACAGATACAGATAATACAATCTTTTTTTTGTTACACAAAACATAAAAGACTGCCTATTTTGTAGGATCATGCCACTCCTAAATAAAAACAACATTCCTTTCCCTCAATTTTCTAACTTTTCTCTCAGAGGCTATGATAAGTCAATTTCACCCTTACGTAATATCAATAATTGAATACAGTCAAAGTTAGGCCTGGGTGAGCCTTGAAAATTACTCGATCGCTCATAATCATGGCTTCCTGGTCAAAGATTTGATGCTCAAACAGTGATCAAAGACTCGCGGCATTGATTGCTGATCACAGCATCGAACAAATTCATATTTCAATACCGTCAACACATTAGTCTCTGACTATATTAATTCCTTATAATCCCAGTTTAAAATGAACCTTACTGCCACCTATCGATACTTTCATTTAGAAAGTCTGCTCGATGGCTCGATGGCTCATAGCATCGAGCAAATGTGTCTGTCGATACCTTCAACACACCAATCTTCGACTACATTACATTCATTCTAATCCCGAACTGAAAGTGAAAAAGACCTGCCACCGATACCACTACCAAATAAATGCCTGCTGGATTCCTTCTGGCTGTGATCAGTGATCAGCCAAGTATTTAGACTGTGTGACACACTATGACAGGAAAACATGGTGGGGCTCTGCCAGAGGTATAATTTCAACCATGTCTAAAAATAGCTATGTAATATTGAGCAATAAGGAGACCCTTTAATAGGGATTTATTCCTGGTCAGAACCTCTAAGTCGGTGCCTGGACGTTTACCCCACCCACCCATCCTCATTGATGATTTGCGCAGAGTTTCTCCGTTGTCGGTCCCAGTCCAGTTCCAGTCACAACCTCTCTCTCTCTCTCGCCGCGTTCATTTGGGACCATATGTGCGTAGTTGTACTGATGGTCATAATTGTGATCGCGACGTGATCGTACGTATAGCTGTGCTGTGACCATGATCAAAGTTCCAAACGCTCAATCACAGCAATCAAGGTTGCTTGATCGCTCGCTGCTCATGATCAACTGGAAACGATCAATGCACAGGGGGCCTAGTCAAACTGGCTAAAACGGAAACCTGTCCAAAACAGAAATATGTCTAAGCAGAAACATAGTTAAAATGGAATGTCCCAACCCCCCTTGATAAATTGTTATATTTCTACCTTCTATCACGGAAACAGAGAGTAAAATCTACCCATTTATGACAGTTTAACCTCTAAATCGGACAATTTCCTTCAGACAAGAACATAAATACACTTATACACACACAATCTACATACAATGTAATACATAATGTCATTGAGTATTTCCTGTTCCCTATATTTTTATCCCTGTTTACGATAATAATTTTACGCATCCACAAAATTAATCCCAAAGTAGTAAGCAAAAACAAACCAGGATGTGTTTGATGTCGAAAAAAATAAAAATACATATCATTAAAGCCATTATTAACTAGCTCATCTCACTTTTGTAAACTCAAAGTTTGTAGCTTAAAAGAAACAAAAAGATGAATTTAGTATCCCATACTACATTATTTATCCCCATTTCATTCAAAGTCTGTCTCAACTGTTTGGGGAGCATACAGTACAGTAGCTTGTTACACACTTCATTGCAAACACTTTGACAAGATTTTTCTCTACCTATAGTTGGGCATTCATTCACACCTGAGTTGAGTGAGGAAAACAGAGTAAGTACCTTTCTAAAAGTACAACGCCGTGAAAAAACTACCTGGGCAACCTAGTACCATCGTTTTTACAAACTCACAATACTAGGATTTCACCACAACACATCTGAAGACTTGTTCAAATAGTAATAAAAACCATCAATGTACGAATGTGAAAACTAAAACATGTTCAGTGAACAACTATGTTAAAGTACATTAGACTGGAGCAAGAATTAAAACTGAAGGGCCTGACTTGAACACAAGATAATCTTAATCCAAATAAAAAAGGAGTAGATAAAAAGGATGTATTTATGTATAAACTTTACGTTGTCTTTCATTTTACAAATCATTTCACATTCAATCCCCTGCCAAGCACTCTGTCAAACAAACAAAAACAAACCCCACATCATCCTTCTTCTAACATACAGTGGTGAAGAACATGAGATATGTCGAAGAAAATCAGAAATTTTCTATTCTAAGTCATAGCTATAACACCTGCGATTTTCAATTTTCAGCCTCTCACACTGCTATACCTTGCTTTAGTAAGTCTTTTTGTCAAGAACATTTTTGATTTCCCATTTCTATGTGTCTTCGATATCAAATTATACATATATATGCCAAATAAAACAACCTCATACCCAGTTGAAAATGGTCTAAAAATGAAAACGCAAGGTTGGGGTACACAGTGGACGGGGGTATGTAAAGAATGGTGACAGATGTTAAAATGATCGTAGTGTCAATCACTACCAATTTCTTGGAGACCTCATTCTTAAATAAAATTATGGAAGCCTTTGATCTACCACCATAGGAAAACATGTCCTATCTTTCACTGTCGTTGGTAGGCCTACTAGTGAAATAGTGATATTCAAGTCTGAGATGGTGACGTGAGAACAACAGTCCATTGATGCATAATTCTATACATTTGTATGGTTCAATTGACGAATTTAAAGAGGCTTTGGCTCAATTGGAACAGAGCTCATTTTTCAATTTTCAGCTTACAGAGAGAGAGAGAGAGAGAGAGAGAGAGAGAGAGAGAGAGAGAGAGAGAGAGAGAGAGAGAGAGAGAGAGAGAGAGACAGACAGACAGACAGACAGAGAGAGAGAGAGAGAGAGAGAGAGAGAGAGAGAGAGAGAGAGAGAGAGAGAGAGAGAGAGTGAAGAGGGGCGTACTTCTTTGAGTGTGTAATGGCGAAAGAGAATGTGTGTGTTCGTGTAAAACAGAGACAGGCTATGTCCTTCCTCTTTAGATTAGTACGACCCATATTAACATCAGAAAAAAATACATGTGTGTGCCTCTGACCTAGGCTCTAGGCCCATGCCTACACAGTTATCCTTATTATATACATGCTTCTTGATGAGAGCCAAAATATCAGTAATGATAACAGTTGGAGATTTCCTGGTGACAACTAATCTGAGAATAAACACCGGAGATAGATATGTCAGTGACAACTGAATAATCGCCAAACAACAAAACATCAATAACCACCTGAAATGTTAGTGGCAACTGATGACTCTTCGATCCCCATCGGATTTTTTAGTGGTAATTGACGCTATTTAAAATACTATCTGTACCCTCAATCTACATGGAAGTATCTAGATCTAGATTAAGCCTAGATTCTAGAATCTAAATCTAGATTCAAATCTAGTTTTATGATAAGGAGATCTAGATCTAGATATCTAGCTTTATAAGACATTTATTTGTCATCAAAACATTACAATTCTGTTTTCAATTCTCATAATGTTCTTTCTGTTACAAGATGAAAGAATTATCAAGAGGAAAACAGTACAATGTAATGTCTGTGATAATAATATGTAAACAAAAACAAACATAGATCTAGATCTAAATCTTATAATTTAAAAGTTTAGTTGAATATCTGAAGTGTATTAGAGATCTGGAATTTTTCTTGTTTTCAGAGCTTTTAAAAATAAATATGTCATGCCACTGGCGGACAGGTAGTCACTAGTCAGTGAGAAGACTAAGAGAAAGTATAAGTATTCTAAACAGCATGTATATCTCATCTTTATTCTCTGGATATGTATCCAATCTCACTGCTTATTGATGTAATGGGTCACCGTTCTAGGAATGCCAGCTATGGGCCCATATTATATTAAATCTGGAATAAGAATCTAGAGATTTCTGGACTCCCGAGACTAAGATCGAGAGACAAATACTCCCATACCATATCGTCATTAATGAGTTTTTCCCTAATAATTTCATAGCTAAATAATACTAATAACCTTATCGTCTTACCTCAAATCGTTCATTGTAGAAGTGTTTGAAAATAGACGACAAATTCCTTGTCCTTATGAACTATTATAACAGTGAGGTTAGACTAATCAATCGATGAAAATGTTAGAAAATGTTGTAAGGACAGCCACGGTGAACGTATCATGACAAAACACCGTCACCATGATCGATGGAAATTGTTGTTGGTAAAAAATTGAACAAATAAAACAGTCAGACTTCAAGTTCAAAACGCAATGTTTTCATAAAACATATGTTTTCGAGGAAACCCCAAACTCATCACATATCAACTATGAGAGCTTCTATGTTTATGGTCTCGAAATTGCGTCGCCATATTGAATTTCTTTCTTACAGTATCTCTACGCACAACTGGTGGAATATTTATCTCTCTCACCTTTTTCAGGACTACGAAACTTAATCATTAACATATCAAATATATTGTAAGAGCAATCTGTCCGTCTTGATGAATTCCAAAACATATATCGAAGGAAATAATGAAAACAATGTAGAACTACTTTGGATCCATTTAACAAGAGGGCATGAACAACTACGATAGCATTGTATCAAATGTCATCTCCGTAACAACCATGAGCACGTGACATAAATAGAATTCGGCAAGTATTTTAGTATCGAAATAATAATATCGAGATCGATAACTGAGAAGACAAAGGTAAGATCATTGATTATAAATAGAGGCAAAGATTTTCCTTGGCGTAAATAATCATATTTGCGATTACAAAGTAAAGGATTCCATTCCCCCATCAGTTCCAAACACAAGTTTACAAGGAAGTCTGACCTTCACCCAACGAAGATAAGGCAACGATCTCAGGCAGGAAGTTGAGACCATAGCGTAACTGAACTTCTCATAAGTGTCGAGTTCACTGATATTAGAATGTTGGGTGAGCCAGTGCCCTAGCAAATAGTACATGTATAACAATATTTGAAAAGTATTGCGGCGCTGTAGGGATTGCTCGGTCAGAGGGGAATGTAAAGGGCACTTATATATTACAAGCCTGAGCAAACAAACTGGACATGTGGGAAATGAACACAAGAGGGTACAATTTACGCCCACAATGAGATACAGTAACAGTTGAGACAAGAATAAAGCGGCACGCTTATAACCAATTGCATGTTATACATTATGCAAGCAATACGTGCGTCTTTGTTATGTTTAACCTCGTGACTTCGTTTGTTGTTGTTTTTATAGCATAATTTATTGAAAACTCACTCAAAATTGAAGCGGGGCTTTCAACAAAATAAGAAAATGTATACAATGTCGACATGGAAAAATATACAAGGGCGCAAACACCTTCAATAATGCAAGTGTAGCAATTGTATACCATGTTCCAGCGATGTTCCCATGTAGAATCTCTCTTCTTACCCTCCTACCTCTCTCTCTCTCTCTCTCTCTCTCTCTCTCTCTCTCTCTCTCTCTCTCTCTCTCTCTCTCTCTCTCTCTCTCTCTCTCTCTCTCTCTCTCTGTCCCTCTCTTCCTCTCTCTCTCTCAATCTCTCTCTCTCTAGATTGTCTCTCTATCTCTCTCTCTCTCTCTTGCCCTCAGTATCTCTCTCTCTCTCTCTCTCTCTCTCTCTCTCTCTCTCTCTCTCTCTTATTATTATTATCTCTCTCTCTCTTATCTCTTCCAAGTGTGTCTAGTTTGTCATCTATGTGCGTGTTCAATTGTCAGTCAAGCGAAATTAGGGATACAAATAGATTGTTCATTGGAATATAACAATATGTGTAGCTTCTACCGCCTTCATAAAGTTGCCCACAGTATAATGCGCCTAGAGCTGTCGTAAGATGGAAGTGGATGCTATAGAAATGAATTATATTCTTCTTCTTGTTATTATTATTATTATTA
>JAXRKP010001031.1:171163-177246 GCA_037039925.1 Doris montereyensis
TTGGACAATTTAAATGGATAGGCCTGGCCTACTTTGGACAATTTAAATGGATAGGCCTACTTTGGACAATTTATTAAATATTTGAAAAGAAACAGAAGGATTGGAAAACAGTTATAAACTCTAGGTTTGAATGGTTTTGTCGATAGCTTTGAGAATGAAAAGATCTGAAAGATGAAAATGCGTATCAGTGTTATGTGTTCATATTTATAATCGTTATCCACATTACTGCAGTGTCATCGGTCATTTAGTAATCGGCCCTCTTCGTAAAATCAATGGATGTGAAGCACAGTGACATAACACTTGTCAGGAATATCGTACTGGTGCTCCACGTAAAAATAAATATGGATTCATAGCCTGTTGCCCCTCCCACACACACACACACACACACACACACACACACACACACACACACATACAAATCCAGGCTTGTATATCTTACATCATTTGATTACCCCTCCCCCTTCCCACAATTACCAACACCACCATCACCAAGCAATTACATACAAAAATCCCTCTCAACTCTACAGGGAGCATACCACACAACTGCATCTTTCATTGGTCTTATTAGATGTTACATGAGAACATTCAGATAAATTTTTCTCTGCCTGATGCTGCTTACTCATTTACACATGTCAACATGGGCTAAATGAGAAACGCAGAGCGAAGTAAAATGTTGTTTCATACGCACATGAGTTAGGTCAGAAGGCAGCGAAGTAAAAGTAAAAGGTTGTTTCATGCACACATGAGTTAAGTCAGACGGCAGAGCGAAGTAAAAGTAAAAGGTTGTTTCATGTACACATGAGTTAGGTCAGAAGGCAGAGCGAAGTAAAAGTAAAAGGTTGTTTCATGTACACATGAGTTAGGTCAGGCAGGCAGAGCGAAGTAAAAGTAAAAGGGTGTTTCATGTACACATGAGTTAGGTCAGGAAGGCAGAGCGAAGTAAAAGTAAAAGGTTGTTTCATGTACACATGAGTTAGGTCAGGAAGGCAGAGCGAAGTAAAAGTAAAAGGTTGTTTCATGTACACACGAGTTAGGTCAGCAAGGCAGAGCGAAGTAAAAGTAAAAGGTTGTTTCATGTACACACGAGTTAGGTCAGGAAGGCAGAGCGAAGTAAAAGTAAAAGCTTGTTTCATACGTACATGAGTTAGGTCAGGCAGGCAGAGCGAAGTAAAAGGTTGTCTAATGTACACATGAGTTAGGTCAGAAAAGCAGAGCGAAGTAAAAGGTTGTCTCATGTACACATGAGTTAGGTCAGAAAAGCAGAGCGAAGTAAAAGGTTGTTTAATGTACACATGAGTTAGGTCAGGAAAGCAGAGCGAAGTAAAAGGTTGTTTAATGTACACATGAGTTAGGTCAGGAAAGCAGAGCGAAGCAAAAGGTTGTTTAATGTACACATGAGTTAGGTCAGGCAGGCAGAGCGAAGTAAAAGGTTGTTTAATGTACACATGAGTTAGGTCAGGAAAGCAGAGCGAAGCAAAAGGTTGTTTAATGTACACATGAGTTAGGTCAGAAAGCAGAGCGAAGCAAAAGGTTGTTTAATGTACACATGAGTTAGGTCAGGAAAGCAGAGCGAAGTAAAAGGTTGTTTAATGTACACATGAGTTAGGTCAGGCAGGAAAGCGAAATAAAAGGCCGAGGGAAAAAAGCTGGGCCAGCCAGAGTTTGCATCAGTGCCGTGATTTAGGTCACAACACTACCGATTATATCGTTACGTCATTATGATGTTAGAAGTAGAGTAAAGTAAGTCACATACTCAGAGTTAATCGTAAGGTAATCAGGAGTAGATTAAAGAAAGTCACATACTCAGAGTTAATCGTAAGGTAATCAGGAGTAGATTAAAGAAAGTCACATACTCAGAGTTAATCGTAAGGTAATCAGAAGAAGAGTAAAGTAAGTCACATACTCAGATTTAATCGTAAGGTAATCAGGAGTAGATTAAAGAAAGTCACATACTCAGAGTTAATGGTAAGGTAATCAGGAGTAAAAGTAATTCACATACTCAGAGTTGATCGTAAGGTAATCAGAGTAAAGTAAAAGTAAGTTACATACTCAGACTTAATCGTAAGGTAATCAGGAGTAAAGTAAAAGTAATTCACATACTCAGAGTTAATCGTAAGGTAATCAGGAGTAAAGTAAAGTATTTCACATACTCAGGAGTTGATCGTAAGGTAATCAGGAGTAAAGTAAAGTATTTCACATACTCAGAGTTGATTGTAAGGTAATCAGGAGTAAAGTAAAGTATTTCACATACTCGAGTTGATTGTAAGGTAATCAGGAGTAAAGTAAAGTATTTCACATACTCAGAGTTGATTGTAAGGTAATCAGGAGTAAAGTAAAGTATTTCACATACTCAGAGTTGATTGTAAGGTAATCAGGAGTAAAGTAAAGTAGTTCACATACTCATGAGTTGATCGTAAGGTAATCAGAGTAAAGTAAAGTAATTCACATACCAGAGTTGATTGTAAGGTAATCAGGAGTAAAGTAAAGTATTTCACATACTCAGAGTTAATCGTAAGGTAATCAGGAGTAAAGTAATTCACATACTTAGAGTTGATCGTAAGGTAATCAGGAGTAAAGTAAAGTAAGTCACATACTCAGAGTTGATTGTAAGGTAATCAGGAGTAAAGTAAAGTAATTCACATACTCAGAGTTAATCGTAAGGTAATCAGAGTAAAGTAATTCACATACTCAGAGTTAATCGTAAGGTAATCAGGAGTAAAGTAATTCACATACTTAGAGTTGATCGTAAGGTAATCAGGAGTAAAGTAAAGTAAGTCACATACTCAGAGTTGATTGTAAGGTAATCAGGAGTAGAGTAAAGTAAGTCACATACTCAGAGTTAATTGTAAGGTAATCAGGAGTAGAGTAAAGTAAGTCACATACTCAGAGGTGATCATAAGGTAATCAGAAGTAAAGTAAGTCACACACTCAGAGTTGATCATAAGGTAATCAGGAGTAAAGTAAGTCACATACTCAGAGTTGATCATAAGGTAATGAGGAGTAAAGTGAGTCAAGTCCCATACTCAAGAGTTGATCATAGGGTAATCAGGAGTAAAGTAAGTCACATACTCAAGAGTTGATCATAGGGTAATCAGGAGTAAAAAGTAAGTCACATACTCAAGAGTTGATCATAAGGTAATGAGGAGTAAAAAAACAAGTCACATACTCAAGAGTTGATCATAAGGTATTCAGGAGTAAAAAAGTAAGTCCCATACTCAGAGTTGATCATAAGGTAATCAGGAGTAAAGTAAGTCCCATACTCAAGAGTTGATCTAAGGTATTCAGGAGTAAAAAGTAAGTCACATACTCAGAGTTGATCATAAGGTAAGTCACATCAGAGTTGATCTAGTAAAGTAAGTCACATACTCAGAGTTGATCTAGGGTAATCAGGAGTAAAAAGTAAGTCACATACTCAAGAGTTGATCTAAGGTAATCAGGAGTAAAAAGTAAGAGTCCCATACTAATCAAGAGTTGATCACATACTCAAGAGTTGATCATAAGGTAATCAGGAGTAAAAGTAAGTCCCATACTCAAGAGTTGATCATAAGGTAATCAGGAGTTGAAAAAGTAAGTCACATACTCAGAGTTGATCATAAGGTAATCAGGAGTAAAAGTCACATACTAAGTCACATACTCAAGAGTTGATCACATAAAAGTTGATTATAAGATTATGAGGAGAAAAGTTAGTCACATACTCAAAGTTGATCATAAGGTAATCAGGAGTGCAGTAAAGTAAGTCACATACTCAGAGGTGATCGTAAGGTAATCAGGAGTAGAGTAAATTAAGTGACATCCTCAAAGTTGCTCATAAGGTAATCAGGAGTGCAGTAAAGTAAGTCACATACTCAGAGTTGATCATAAGGTAATCAGGAGTGCAGTAAAGTAAGTCACATACTCAGAGTTGATCATAAGGTAATCAGGAGTAGAGTAAATTAAGTGACATACTCAAAGTTGCTCATAAGGTAATCAGGAGTGCAGTAAAGTAAGTCATATACTCAGATTTAATCGTAAGGTAATCAGGAGTAAAGTAAAGTAAGTCACATACTCAGAGTTAATCGTAAGGTAATCAGGAGTAAAGTAAAGTAAGGCATATACTCAGATTTAATCGTAAGGTAATCAGGAGTAAAGTAAAATAAGGCATATACTCAGATTTAATCGTAAGGTAATCAGGAGTAAAGTAAGTCACATACTCAGAGTTAATCGTAAGGTAATCAGGAGTAAAGTAAAGTAAGTCACATACTCAGATTTAATCGTAAGGTAATCAGGAGTAAAGTAAGTCACATACTCAGAGTTAATCGTAAGGTAATCAGAGTAAAGTAAAGTAAGGCATATACTCAGATTTAATCGTAAGGTAATCAGGAGTAAAGTAAAATAAGGCATATACTCAGATTTAATCGTAAGGTAATGAGGAGTAAAGTAAGTCACATACTCAGAGTTAATCGTAAGGTAATCAGGAGTAAAGTAAAGTAAGGCATATACTCAGATTTAATCGTACGGTAATCAGGAGTAAAGTAAAATAAGGCATATACTCAGATTTAATCGTAAGGTAATGAGGAGTAAAGTAAAGTAAGTCACATACTCAGATTTGATCGTAAGGTAATCAGGAGTAAAGTAAAGTAAGTCACATACTCAGATTTAATCGTAAAGTAATCAGGAGAGTAAAGTAAGTCACATACTCAGATTTAATCGTAAAGTAATCAGGAGTAAAGTAAGTCACATACTCAGATTTAATCGTAAAGTAATCAGGAGTAAAGTAAGTCGCATACTCAGAGTTAATCGTAAGGTAATCAGGACTAAAGTAAGTCACATACTTAGATTCAATCATAAGGTAATCAGGAGTAAAGTAAATCACATACTTAGAGTTAATCGTAAGGTAATCAGGGTAAAGTAAGTCACATACTCAGATTTAATCATAAGGTAATCAAGAGTAAAGTAAATCACATACTCAGATTTAATCATAAGGTAATCAAGAGTGAAGTAAGTCACATACTCAGAGTTTAATCGTAAGGTAATCAGAGTAAAGTAAAGTAAGGCATATACTCAGATTTAATCGTAAGGTAATCAGGAGTAAAGTAAAATAAGGCATATACTCAGATTTAATCGTAAGGTAATCAGGAGTAAAGTAAAATAAGGCATATACTCAGATTTAATCGTAAGGTAATCAGGAGTAAAGTAAAATAAGGCATATACTCAGATTTAATCGTAAGGTAATCAGGAGTAAAGTAAAATAAGGATTTAATCGTAAGGTAATCAGGAGTAAAGTAAAATAAGGCATATACTCAGATTTAATCGTAAGGTAATCAGGAGTAAAGTAAAATAAGGCATATACTCAGATTTAATCGTAAGGTAATCAGGAGTAAAGTAAAGTAAGTCATATACTAGATTTAATCGTAAGGTAATCAAGAGTAAAGTAAAGTAATCAGGGGTTGTCGTTATACAACCGTCTTGGGAATTCTAAATTTTCTTATTCCCAACCGCCTTCGCGATTAGAAATCTACGGCCAAATAAATTATATTGTTTGTGCCACAACGCTTCCGAAATTGAAAACTTTAGAGGATAGACTTAGACCTAGTTTGTAGGCGAAAGTACATATTAGATACGTACTCATAGTGGACCTCTTACTGACATCATAATGGGAGAATTGGTTTGAATTTCTACAATTTTTCTTCTTGCCGACTTTTTGTTGAAGCATTATATCCTCGCAATGTTTTTTGGAGTAAATTTGTTTTGAACTGGAATCTGGATTAAGATCTACTTTGAATTGATTGATATGTACAGCCACACAGTTACCAATTAAACCTACAAAGAAAGGTTGCGTTTGACGTGGGAAAACTGAATTCGAAAATTTTTTTTTTTCTCTTACGAATTGATTCAATATAGCACAAGAAAACACATTATATAACATGTAAGTCTAGGAGAATATGCCACACCTCAAACGTAACGCCTATTTGCACTAAATAATTGTTCCTTTGGCCAAGTTCTGACATGAAAGTAGATGGGGAGGGTTTGGGGAGGCGGTCTTGCAAACCTTTCCTTACGTCCGCACAGTGTCTTATCAAGAGGAGAATGAAAATGACAGTCAG
>JAXRKP010001032.1:0-42500 GCA_037039925.1 Doris montereyensis
CGTGAGAGGCTATCAAATACTTCATGCCGACCTATTTCAACTGCTTCAGGTCCCTTGTATTCATGTCGAGATGGCATTTTTTCTTATAACAGGTGTGCCGAATTAATATTAACAATAATTTATCAAACGTAGATTTTTCAGACAAAATTTCCGGCTTTTATTTGTGGTAAAGCTGCCCTCTTAGAACCCCCCAACCCCACCTCAGACCCAGACATTTAAATCTAGACCATCAGGTAAAAGACCTTACCATTCCCTTTGTGTGTTGACTCATCAGGGCATAGGATTGATGACAGTAACAATAAGATTAAAACGAATATATACACACTTAAACACGTACAGGTATCACACAGTGTGATGTCAGAGTAGGAAAACATAGAGGAAAAACATAGAAGGGGGAGTTGAGAGAAAATAATCAAGAAAAAAGGAAGAGACGATTGATTAAATTGGGAAATGAGCAAAGGTTAGAAGGAAAAAACCAAAAAAAACCTAAAAGAGGGCTCTCTTTCTCTCTCTCTCTCTCTCTCCTTCTCTCTCTCTCTCTCTCTCTCTCCTTCTCCTCTCTTCTCTCCTCTCTCTCTCTCTCCTCCTCTCTTCTCTCTCTCCTCTCCCTCTCTCTTCTCTCTCCCTCCTCTCTCTCTCTCTTCTTCTCTCTCTTCTCTCTTCTCCTCTCTCTCTCTCTCTCTCTCTCTCTCCTCTCTCTCTCTCTCTCTTCTTCCTCTCCTCTCTCTCTTCTCCTCTCTCTCTCTCTCTTCTCTCTCTCTTCTCTCTCTCTCTTCCTCCTCTCTCTTCTCTCCTCCTCTCTCTTCTCTCCTCCTCTCTTCTCCTCCTTCTCTCTCTCTCTCTCTCCTCTCTCTCTCTCTCTCTTCTCTTCTCTCTTATTATATGATATAATATATATATATTATTATATATTTACATATATATATAATATATATATATATATATATATATATATATATATTCTCTTATCCCCTTTCCTTATTTCCGCGCTTTTCCCTTATACTCATCCTAATTATCACCATCTTCCTATTCTACTCGCTCCGTCTTTTTTCCTCTTGTCTGTTTTCCTTCCTGTCAGCACACTGTGTGATGTGTGTGTGTCAAGTGTAGACATTCCGGGTTCATTGTCTGACGAAGGGTAATACCGAAACGTCACGTGTTTGTTCAGTCTTCCTTAGTGAAGTTCTCGCTAATTGACATTTATCAAGATACATACGTTATAATAACGATTTTAAAGAACGTGAACAAAAGAATGTATTTTATGAGGAAGCTTTATAAGTTTCATATTGATAAAACTTTAATAAGACTTTTCCATTAAGCATGCATACAGAGTATTATTATTTTTACTATAGCTGTATGGAAAGGAAATGCAAGAGATAGAGAAAAGAAGAAATTTAATAGGACACTGAAACACGTAGAGAACTCATAAATGATGTAGAGCCGGAGAACTTTGAAGATCTGTATGAGATTCAATGCAAGATTAAACTCAGGAGTATACTTAGAAACAACACCCACCATCTTTTTCTCCATACCCAAAACAAGTAGTAGAAGCGGTCGACTTATACACTTCAAATCCGCACTGGGAGATATTTTAGATCTTTTTCTTCCAAGCGCCATACGACAGTTTGACCATACCTTACTTTGAAAGCAAAATGGCGTTTTCTCACAATGTTTAAAAATATAAATTGATGGATGGTGACTGAATGATTTATGATAAGTTAATTATTCTATCTTTTATTTTTTTAAAATTTTTAATGTATATTGTTTCATCGCACTATTTATTTACCCACCTTTGAATTTTTGTATACTTCTCTAAAATCTAAACATTCAATGATTAACTAAGTTAAATTTGTTTTTAATTTAAATGCACTGATGTATTCTTTATTTTTTCAAACGGAAATTGTGATAACACAAGTATAATTTCATTTTTTTTAAATGATCAATAAAGATGATTGAAATTGAAATTGAAATTATCCTCCAACTACAAAACATTATTTTTGTGAATGGAACGCAGAAGACCCACAAGGCGACTAGTTCTACTCGTGTTTTGGACGACAACACTTTTGAGTTATTCGAACTCTTCAATTAATTGAAAACGAAACAGACGTCAACAACAAAGCGTAGGGAGGGTGTTGAATCCGTATTGTAAGCAAACACATTTGTTAGAATATAAATATTATTTGTTATTTCTCCATTTTCAGCTTTCTTGGTAAGCCAACTTTGTTCTTGCAAAATTGTCAGTGTGTGCAAAGATCTTATCAATAACGAAAAGTAAGGTGAGATTTCCTGTATGCTCCCCACTGCCAGTTAAAACTACCAGAATGCACGGTCTAAAGGGTGACAAAAAAATCGTGCAATTTGACAGGGAGGCCATGACCTATGACTATGTATTTTGCATTGACGTTTTTGTCTGGAAACACATGTGGACTCTCTTTGTTGTTGTTTATTTATTGTTTGGGGTGTGTTTGTTATTCACTGGTTTGAGGACAAAATCCAATCAATGCCTTCTGTAGATCTGTTACATACTTCTCTCACTGAATATTACAAGGGGTGGTGAAGGTGAAGACATTAGGGCATGGTTGTTTTACAATTGGTTTGACACTGGTGTCATAAAGAATAAGATGTCCCTGGGTAAAAGTGATACAACCTTTCTCAGATTTTCTCACCTTGATCAAAAGAAAGAGACAATCTGACTGTCTGTCTGGCAGACCTATCCAGTGAGAGAGAGGGGGGGTAAGGGTAACTAGAGCCAAGACGGCCAAGACTAGTTGGTTGAGATCTTGATGTCACACACACACACCTGCGTACACTTTAATGAGACGAGAAGCTGAGAAGGGGTTATTAAAATATTTTTCACAGGAATTGACTCTTTAAATGCAACAAATTGAAGACAGACTTACAAAAATCTGTTGCATTTGGCAAAGTCAAGCCAACCATTATTGCATTTTGAGGGGTAATTAGCGGTGAAATCTGCAGTTACATGGAAAAAAGTGCATTATGGCGAAATCATGCATTTTGGCAGAGACTACTGTATCATCATATCACCATGAATATCATACAACATGGCTTCCTGGAGTCATTCCACTTTGATTGAGATACTGATCACTGATAGATCTATAATTATACTATAATTACTAATAATTACACCCATGATTTGAGTACACAGGAGTCTGATGCCGTTATCTCCGAACGTCTTTCATTGGTCCAGTCATGGTTCAATTCAAAACACAAAATTTGACAGCCGGAATCATGTCGTATATTTGCAAACTAGTCCACATGGATTAGATTATTGGACATGTCACTTCTGTTTGCAAAGCTTTCAAATCTCTTTGGGTGGTATGTCGATTAACGGACTGTTTACTACTAAATTATTGCTGAAAATGAGTGTCAGAGATGGAATAGCAAATTGCCCGCTCTTTTATAGAGAACAAGGAGAAATTTATTTTACCAACAATTGTATTAATGTTAGGTATGTCCGATTAACGACGGTCCAATTAACGGTGGAAGTTACTGCCATAATGCCGTTTCTCCTAAATGCCTACAATCTCAGTGAAACCATTAAAAAATATGAATTGCCCCTCTACGTGCCCGTTTCAAAATAAAGATTTTCTTCGCAATGCCTAGCCTCAACGGCAACTGCAGAATCTTCTCCAAATTATCACAAAGTGCATCCGTAATTGATGTAATACTTTTTTTACTATTATAATATAATCCCATCGCTAATATGGATAATTTATGCCCGTCAACATCAGTTTCATCTTCTTAACTCTATCCACTGTACTGTACAGCCTTTGTCCCCATTGGAACACCAGAGGCAATTAAAACTGAACAGACTCCACCCATGGCTTGTTCCTTGATGTCCTAAGTTGCACAAAATTACCTGGCGTTTGTAATTGACTGGACACGCATTACATGTGAACAGTTTTTGCTCCCCCATCCCCTGTCTTCAGGATCTTCATGCCGAGCAATGGTCAATACGCCCCCAAGCTCATCTCCTAAATGTTAAAGAAATTTTGATGGTTTTCAGGTGTCCTTAATTTCGCATTCAATTCTATGTAAAACTAAGGACTCTTCTAAAACAAACGACCTGGTTATGAATCTTTATCCTTTTCTGTCCATTGACCATCTACAAGTTTTTGCCCTGACCTATTTTTCACCTAAATGACTGTTTTGCCTAAATGCTTGTTTTCTCTGATTCCCAAGCAACGGAAATTTAGGCAGTAATTACTGCATATATATATGTGTGTGTGTGTGTTTATATATAGTGTACTTTTAAAATGTATAAATATAAATTGATTGCTCACTGATTACGTCTCTGAATCTGGCAAGCTTGAAACAGAGGGAATTTTATAAAATATATTTTTTATAATGCAATTTTCAATCATATGTATTTTTTGTTGGGAGGAGAGAAATGGAGTTGAGAGTAGCACCCAGAGAGAGAGGATCAGGTAAAAACTGTATTTGATTAAATAGAGCTTATATTTGATAAGTGGGCCACAAAATACATTTGGCATTTCACAACATTGCTTATCTGGCATCTGGCAATAGTTTTTGATCTCTTTCAACAGATGTCCTGATGATAGTCTCAGTCTCTTGGTGATATTGATATTACATCCATCAACTAGGGACGTGTAGAGTCATCTACAAGGCAGATTCAAGAAAGCCACATTCAAAACAAATACTGGCTTCACCTGTATGTTTTGTGACTTTAGGACAGACAGAGAAAGTAAAAAAAACACATTTCAGATGAGCAAGTGGAGTACCACCTAAAAAATCTGTTTCCAAGTCTGTGTCAAAATCAGTCAACATTTTTTTGAATCATCCCTTTGACATATTTTCCAACCATGACAACAGTGAAAGAAGAATTAGACACAGATGATTTACAGCCCACCCTTAGACCCACTGTCGATCATCACAGAGACGATGTTTCCAATGACGTAAAGCCAAATATTGCAGAGTTACCGATATCAAACCCTGAATTATGGCAACAGGAGGACCGTGTGAGGCTTTCCGTCCATCAACATCTAACCTGTCTACTAGTGCTAGGAGCAATGATAATCAGGAGACAATGTTAAAAACTTGTTGTCGTTTGAATCTTCACCCTTTCCCTGTATTATTTGTCAAAAATAGAGCTACAACAAATACTTGTGAACGACATGGTGAACTAATATCTCAAGGGAGCAAGTCAACAGTGATGAAAACTGTTTAGAGAAGAGGCCAGATAATGTAATTCAGCCCTCTAAAACAGAAATGGAAGAAATGGGTTTAGATCAGTCATTTGCAGGGAGAGCAGTAGGCCATTCGGACACAGTGAATTATGATAATAAAGTTGCAGCAAAGATGAAAGATTCCATTAAAACAGATTATGACGCTGATGATTGCAATTTGGTCACAGTAAAACCATCTGCATTTTCTCAGCGTCTGTCAACTTGTGAGAAACCAAAGCTTGATGATAAGGTAAGTGTTGGCAGTAACCTGCCTTTTATTTATGATCAATATGACTGACTGCTTCCTTTAATGTTGATATAATATATATATATATCTTTCTTTCTTTATCAGTTTCGTTTTTACCTCTGGGTATATGGGTTTGGGATGCCCGACTAATTTTTTCTCCCGGCTGTCCTATTTGGACATTTTCTGTTTCCTTCTGTGGTGGTAAAATTTCTGTGCTTCAATGCCTCTTTATATCTTTTTTTCACTTTCTCCGAGGTCTGCCATTTGGTCTTTTACCTTTGGGTTTAGCATTGTATACCGATTTAGCTATACACGTATTCTCTTATCAACAAACGAAAGCTCTGATAGATTGACTGGTTTGAGTTTCCACATGTCTGTATTCATGTTTTAACATTTTTGATGATGCCTTTGCGACTGAATCCATAATATAAATACGATATTCAAAAGAGGGTTTAGAATACAGCCCTGTCTAACTCCTATATTAACATTAAATTCTTTGGTATTTTTCTAGCTACTCTCACTGCAAATATGTTGGTTATTGTAAAAACATTCAATAGCTTATTTTCAGTTTTGTTCACACTATGTACTTTTAAAGAATACCAGTACGTCCCTCATTATCCTGTCAAGCGTGTTTTTAAGTTGACAATACAGAGGTGTAACTCAATATTTCCTTCAAAAAATTTTTCTATTATTTGTTTGAATTGTAAATATGTGGTTCTTTGTTGAAACCCTCACTTCCTTTTTGGAGATATGTCTTTTACTCAAGTAATCTGTCCTATCCTCTGGCCTCTTTGTTTGTAGGTAATTCTTCCAGGCTTATTGACTTCAAAAAGGCATTTGGCTCTGTGAGGAGGGATGAATTATATTATATATATGGCATTTTTGAAATGAAGGACCAATGTAGAGCAGAATGTAAACTATACAAATTTTTTACAATAAACCAACATGTGAGGTGACGGTACCTGGAAACTGATGTAAAATATTTGAACTAGATATAATAGGAGTAAGACAGGGCTGTGTGCTAAGTCCTCTTTTGTTTATTGGGCAATTCCATGAAAAGGGTCAAAATTTCAAATTCAAAATATCAAAATAAAGTTGTTTTCCTGACACTTGGAATTACAAAGCATGAAGTTTCAAAAGAATTATTGGGAAATAATTATTCCAAATATTGATTTCAACAGCATAAAGAGGATTAACTTAAAAGTCATTATATTTTAAGGGAAAATGTATCCTTTCGATTTAAATATATATAATTAAATTATTTTGCAGAGACCATGTCTCAATTTGATACATTTTGAAGTTTAACATTTGGTGATGAGACTAGAATCTCCATTTTTGTCTCCAGAAGTCGTTTTATTTCAGTACAGTGGTATTCTTCCCATGGCCCAGAGAGGCTGAATTCCACAACCAAAGAAACACTTTAAGTGATCTATCTAACTCAAATTGCATCTATACATCAAGGCATTTCAGATTCATCCATTGTTTCAAGGGTACTTAACAATGGTCAGGAGTTTTATTTGCTGAAAGACCACAGGGATGTGTAACACCATGGTTGTGGAATCACATTTTCCGTTGCGGAATCACATTTTCTGTTGCGGAATCACACTTTGGCAGAAAAGTTATTTATGGTTACCCAATGTATAAACTCCTCATTGAATGTTTATGTGTTGGCAACACCTCTTTTATTTTTTTAGATTTGATTCCCTTTGTTTATTTTCCTTTTCACCCATTTCCTGTCTTACTTGTGAGCATTCATTCATAACCTTTAAGTTGAAGATAGACAACGCCCTCAATGAATTTCATAAATAAACAGTGGCTCATCATAGAGCAAAACTAAAACAAATTCATGACAACCGTCTGGAATAAAGAAAAAGAAAATACAAAAGAGCCAAAGTATGACATCTACAGCTGAGGGAGAAAATTTGTCTCAACAATACCAAGTCTCAAAGAAGAAAAAAGGCCTCTGAAGTGTAACACTCAAAATAAACGCCATCAACATCAGCTATTAATAACACACTGACAAAAGCTAGTGATATGATAACTTTACAAAACACAGCAGTCATTTTTGAAGAGGAAAAGAAGATTAGAAAATAAACGTTGCCAGCCTTAAAAAAGAAATAGAAGAAAAACAGTTTGCCGCAGCTTACAGACTTAAATCTGAAACCTCCATAGAAAACGCACTCTGCAATACTAAAAGAAAACACAATATAAGTTAAGTGGGAAAGAAGTCTTTCAGGACCAATGAAATTTCCTGACAAGTGTATGGGCAATAAAGAATTCATTCTTGTCTGTTATAAGTGCAAAAGAAAGATTGAAAAGAGATTCTTAAACGTGATTCTAAAAGAGGCATACAGTACATTCTGTAGAAGAGAAAGAGCTCTTAAAAGTGAGCCTTTCAAAATTTTATGAATTTCAATCCAATCGTGCTTTGTGTCAACGAGATCTCCCCCCAATGTGTGTGGCACTCATGACAATGTGAGTCTGCTGTTAAAAAATATATAAATCAACTCAGCATTGATGTTTGCGATGATGGGGTCGATCGTAAGATTTCCCCCAGGAACTTCATGAAAGCCAAAATTCTTGGAATATACAGTAATTAAGCAGGCCAGCTTCTTTAGAGAAAAAAATTACACAGGCGATTAGAGGGAAATTCAAATTTAAATGGGTTTCTAAAAATTAGGGAGCAAAGGATCAATCAGAGATTTAAGCTGCTCATTGGTCTTATCGTCAAATTCAAAAAGGATGATATTGTCAAAGTCTGGGAGGATTTAGTCTTCAATGATCAACTCAAACTCAAATTATTTGGTACGTGGCCTTTTCTTGTTGAAGTGAAGAAATGAATGAAATATAGACAGAATACAAGAAGCTTAAAAAATGTCAAAGTGACTCTTAAGCTTTTCTTGAAACATTCATTTGAATTCAAAAGGTTTTGTTTTCTTTTAAAGTTTGTGGGTTATCATCCCATGTTTTTGGAAATTGTTTCTATGTTCAAACTTTTGTTTTATGCAAGAAAGCTAAGAAACATCCATATCACTATGGTTAGACAGGTGTTGATTTTAGTATATAAATTATTTTCATAACACAGATTGCGCATGAGGTCCCGTTGCAACAAAAATATTTCAGTGAAGATTCTTATTACATCCTTCAGACCCAAAATATGTGATGTTTATATGTAAGTTTATTGTTTTTGGGCTTAATTTTTTACAAAGATTCACAAGTGTGATTCCACAACCGTGAAAGTATGATTCCACAACTGACGCATACAAGGCAATTATGAACAAAACTGTTACCATACTTGGAGGGTGAAATAATTGGTCATGATGGAGATAGGGGTCTCACAAAACCATGTAAACCAGGCAAACCATGCAAAGCGTTTTCCATTGAGGAACTTCAGAGAATTTTCAGTAACTTAAAGCAAGGTAGAAAATTCATGATCTATTTGATTCCGCAGCCGAGAACTTCTTGTCAAACAATGGTTATAGCATTCAAGTTAATGATGCTCTTCCACCATCTTCCTTCGTGTCTTGGCAGTTAGGAGAAAAAAAGCTTTGGACATCTAGCTTATTCCTGGTCTCGCACCAGGTCAGAGAATGTTGGTAATTGGTATTGAAATGCGATTCCACAACCATGGAATTGCTCTGTTACATTATATTTATGGATTCAATTGCAAAGGCATCATCAAAAAGACAACGAATGTTTATATAGGTATGTGGAAATAAAAACTGGTAAATCTATTCGATGCTTTATTTGCTGAAGATTTAGCTCTATTTGGAAAATCAGAAAGTAACCTTTGATATAACATCAACATGCTGAATAAAGAGGAAGGAAATAAAATGGAAGGAAACAAACACAATGCTAGTAAATAGGGAAACTAAAGCATAAAGTATTCAACTGGGCAGAGAGGAGTTCAAAGCCACAATTGCCTAGGAGTAATAATTAACTCAGAGGGACAATTTAAAGAAGAAGTTAAATAGGGCCTATAGTTTGTAATTTTTTGTCGGGGTTCATCCCCTTACCCTTTGGTCAGCCAAGACCTGCCTGCAAAGCAGCAGAAGACTCATGGAGGGCAAGGGCCGCCTAGTCCTTGTACACGTGAAAACACCAGTCCACAGCCAGGAGGTAAAATTCTGTCACAGCCATTACGGCCCATAGACCTAGAGCGTATACTGGTTTCCATAGCGTGACGTTTAACATATGATAATAATCACCTCCTGGGCAGGCTTTTATTCCCAAAGCTAGTGCTTGTACCCATTTGACCTGGGTTAAGTAGGGAAAATGCATGTTAAATGTCTGTCCCAAAGGGACACACTATCGGACCTAGCCGAGCCAGGATTCAAACCAGGGACCCCGTGATTCAGTCCGGCAGCCTAACCACTCACTGGTGCCACACTGCCCGAAGGCCTCAGACATAACATCCAAGCAACAGAGAAAGAAGAAGAATTCAATATCCAATTTAAAAACTTTTTGTTTATTTTTGTGACACTTGACAGGTGTATCATGCCAAGGATTTGGACATTTCAAGCCAACGACGAGAACACGGTCAAGACAGACTGAGTGCAAGAAAAACGATGATGCTCAAACTCAAACCATGAGTGTGGAAGGTGATTATCTTGTGAAGTTAATAGCTCAGGCAATCGTCCATTTAGTTACCTCAATTTTTCACTTGTCAAATCTATCTAGCAATCTTCCTCCCTACCCCATCTTTGTTTCCATCCCTCTCTCTCTCTCTCTCTGTCGAGTCATGGGTAGTATTTTAGTGATTAGCTTCAAGGTTAAGCTAATTCTCCCTGTCCAACATAAGAGTGTTGAAGGATGTAGACACGAAGTCTCACACAAGCATGCAACTCACAAGACATTAAGAGTGACAAGTCCAATTTGTGTATTATAATACTATACTATAGACATTTATTAATCATCGACATGATGATAAATGATTATTAGGAGAAATATTTAAAAACAACAAATTAATAATAATGCAAACGAAAGATAAAACAATTGGATCAGTCTTACCTTGATACTGAAGAAACACACAGGCCTATCTTATCATTAAATGAAATGAAAGTAAAACACATATAATCATTATAAATGTCTACAAATGAACTTGTCCTTGATGTCCGCTGGTCTCTCTTTTCTTTCTCTCTCTCTCTCTCTCTCTCTCTCTCTCTCTCTCTCTCTCTCTCTCTCTCTCCCTCTCCCTCCCTCCCTCCCTCCCTCCCTCTCTCTCTCTCTCTCTCTCTCTCTCTCTCTCTCTCTCTCTCTCTCTATATATATATATATATATATATATATATATATATATATATATTTATTTATTCTGTGGGCTACTTCAGTCACATCTTGCAAATAATACAGTACAAGTAATACCAACACCTTACCGTAGTCTACATGAGATTTCCTTACTTCGGTAACCCTCACAGGCGCTCAGATTTTAAAAAAATTCCCGAACGATTACGGTGACGCCGGAACAGTCGCCAACTCCGTTATATTATAGCACAATCCAATCTATATCCATGTGAACAAATCGTGGATGCACAATCCAATCTATATCCATGTGAACAAATCGTGGATGCACAATCCAATCTATATCCATGTGAACAAATCGTCAAAACACAGTATTTTTTTTTCTTCTCAGAAAGGGAAACGCGCGGTAACAACAATGACGATTGACACTGCAGTTGTAACAACTAGGCTTATCGCTAGTCTGAGTCTGTTGGAGATAATTAAAAAAACAAACTTTTGGTCCTGTGACATCAGATAGTTTGAGAAGCGCTGTATTGTGGTTCATTCATTAGGCATCCATGCCGCATCACCCTCTGACTTACAACGGATATGAGAGCAGTTATGCTCTTTATTATCATTGGTTTTGCTATAATCAGTGAGCAGTGTACAGCATAACTAAGTGGTTAGGTTGCCAGGCTTGGGATCATGAGGTTCGGGGTTTGAATCCTATCAAGCTTGATCCAATGTTGTGTTCATTGGGAAAACTCAACATGTATTTTCCCTATTCATAAAAAAGAAAGTCCCTCATGGCCATTAAGGCCTAAAGGGCTGGAGCTTATCCCGGTTTCTGTAGCATGATGCGGAACATGTGCATTTCCCAACACAAAGTTGGGTCTAGCTTTGCCAGGATTTGAACCCAGGACCTCATGCTCTAATGTCCATCAGCTTAACCACTCAGTCTCTTTGGTCTTTTATGTGAGATGTTTTTACTCCGTGTATGTCTAATAAGTACAAATTCTCCTCAAATTTGACTAAAATCTCCTAAAAAAAGGTAATTCTGACTGCTACTAGGTCTGGTTTCAACATCCAGGAAGTCTTACTCCCATATATGATCACTACCATTTTTTGTATGAGTCTTATTCCCATATATGGTCACTACCATTTTTTGTACGAGTCTTTCCGATGACGTTTCAAGAAAGTCACACTCACAATATCTACTGCACCTTTTCTATGCTACGGAAGTCTAGTATACTTATTTGGGCATATACTTTCTGGTTAATCTTAACAACAAGTACGAGCCTCTGCACCAGTGATAACTCTCACTACACACTCCTCTTCTAGGTCGACTCATGGAACATAGGGGGATGGCATTTGCCCTCCTACTGAAGCACAGGGCAGAGGAGTTCGGCTCCATATCACCGTATCATATTTCACATTCTTTCTCTCCTATTAGATGCATATTCTTACATCCTTCTTCATCTCTGTCTCTCACTCTGTCTGTTGTAAGCTATCTCTCTGTCACTCCCTCCCTCTGTTGTATGCTCTCGCTCTTTCTCTCTCTCTCTATCTCTCTCTTCTCTCTCTCTCTCTCTCTCTCTCTCTCTCTCTCTCTCTCTCTCTATCTCTCTCTCTCTCTCTCTCTCTCTCTCTCTCTCTCTCTCTCTCTCTCTCTCTCTCTATCTATCTCTCTCTCTCTCTCTCTGACTCAGTCTTTTGACCGTAACCTATGTTTACATTAGATGGTCTCATGCTTGTACTTTCAGCTCACTTTTATCTTTTCAATCCTCAGATGTTCATGCATGCCCTTGTGTAAGCTGGCTTTCTCTTCCAGCCAGTACCTGGAAAATCACTTGGAGAAAAGACACAATGAAAAAAATTGGAAGAACGTCAATGATTCTATACGAAAGAAAAGCTCTGTTGTGGGTTTTCATTGTTTTGAAGATGAAAACCATACACTTTCAAAATCAGTCAATCGCTATACTGATGAACAAAGAGGCACGGAAGCTGTTGAACAGGTGAACATATGCTCGATAAAAAATGAACCACTTGAACAGTCAACGATGAGTGAAGAAGAGCCATTCAAGACTGATGGGTCTGGCCAGAATACAAGTCAAAGTATCAACATATATAGCAATGCAACCCTCCAGGGAGAAGGACTAGTGGAATGTTCTGTGTGTTGTAAAATGTTTAGCCAGGAAAGTAACCATCTTAAAAATATGGAAAAGATTAACGAAAGAATAGTGTTCAAATGTTACTTAATGCTACAGTTCATCCATGCTGAATGACTTTCATAAAGAACAGCACATAGAGCAGCCATTTCAAAATAATGAGTATTATAACATGTTAGATCAGTACAGTTGCCTCCAAGGCAAAATGAGACCACATACAGAAAAGTTCTTTGAGTGGTGAGTGTGGTAGGACGTTTAGTCAGAGTAGTCACCTCCGTAGTCATATGAGATCGCATACAGGAGAAAAGCCATTCAAATGTAATGAGTGTGGTAAGACATTTAGTCTGAGTAACCACCTCCATCGCCACATGAGAACACACACAGGAGAAAAACCCTTCGAATGTAACGAATGTGGTAAGACGTTTAGCCAGAGTGAGGACATCCATCGTCACATGAGAACACACACAGGAGAGAAGCCATTCAAATGTACTGAGTGCGGACATTTAAGACACTCCATTAGTCAAAAATGATGGTGACCGGAATCCATCAACGTCACATGAGAATACACACAGGAAAAAAGCTATTCAAATGCAAAGAGTGTGGCAAGACGTTTGGTCACCTCCGTAGTCATATGAAAATACATAAGGAGAAAAGCCTCTAAGACGTTTAATCACATGAGAATACACACAGGAGAAAAGCCATAAATAAATGTAATGAGTGCGGCAAGACGTTTAATCACAGTGGTCACCTCCGTAGTCATATGAAAATACACTAAGGAGAAAAGCCACTCAAATAAATGTAATGAGTGTGCGTTAATAAGACGTTATGAAAATAATAAGGAGAAAAGCCACAAATAAAGTGGTCACCTCCGTAGTCATATGAAAATACACTAAGGAGAAAAGCCACTCAAATAAATGTAATGAGTGTGCTAAGACGTTTAATCACAGTGGTCACCTCGTAGTCATATGAAAATACACTAAGGAGAAAAGCCACTCAAATAAATGTAATGAGTGTGCTAAGACGTTTAATCACAGTGGTCACCTCCGTAGTCATATGAAAATACACTAAGGAGAAAAGCCACTCAAATAAATGTAATGAGTGTGCTAAGAGTGTGCGTTTAATCACAGTGGTCACCTCCGTAGTCATAGAAAATACACTAAGGAGAAAATACTAAATAAATGTAATGAGTGTGCTAAGAGAATCACAGTGGTCACCTCCGTAGTCATATGAAAATACACTAAGGAGAAAAATAAATGTAATGAGTGTGCTAAGACGTTTAATCACAGTGGTCACCTCCCGTAGTCATATGAAAATACACTAGGAGAAAAGCCACTCAAATAAATGTAATGAGTGTGCTAAGACGTTTAATCACAGTGGAAGTCATATGAAAATACACTAAGGAGAAAAAGCCACTCAAATAAATGTAATGAGTGTGCTAAGACGTTTAATCACAGTGGTCACCTCCGTAGTCATATGAAAATACACTAAGGAGAAAAGCCACTCAAATAAATGTAATGAGTGTGCTAAGACGTTTAATCACAGTGGTCACCTCCGTAGTCATATGAAAATACACTAAGGAGAAAAGCCACTCAAATAAATGTAATGAGTGTGCTAAGACGTTTAATCATCACAGTGGTCACCTCCGTAGTCATATGAAAATACACTAAGGAGAAAAAGCCACTCAAATGTAATGATAAGACGTTTAATGTGGTGTGCTATGAAAATACACGTTTAATCACAGTGGTCACCTCCGTAGTCATATGAAAATACACTAAGGAGAAAAGCCACTCAAATAAATGTAATGAGTGTGCTAAGACGTTTAATCACAGTGGTCACCTCCGTAGTCATATGAAAATACACTAAGGAGAAAAGCCACTCAAATAAATGTAATGAGTGCCAAGACGTTAATCACAGTGGTCACCTCCGTAGTCATTAATCACAAATAAATGTAATGAGTAAGACGTTTAATCACAGTGGTCACCTCCGTAGTCATATGAAAATACACTAAGGAGAAAAGCCACTCAAATAAATGTAATGAGTGTGCTAAGACGTTTAATCACAGTGGTCACCTCCGTAGTCATATGAAAATACACTAAGGAGAAAAGCCACTCAAATAAATGTAATGAGTGTGCTAAGACGTTTAATCACAGTGGTCACCTCCGTAGTCATATGAAAATACACTAAGGAGAAAAGCCACTCAAATAAATGTAATGAGTGTGCTAAGACGTTTAATCACAGTGGTCACCTCCGTAGTCATATGAAAATACACTAAGGAGAAAAGCCACTCAAATAAATGTAATGAGTGTGCTAAGACGTTTAATCACAGTGGTCACCTCCGTAGTCATATGAAAATACACTAAGGAGAAAAGCCACTCAAATAAATGTAATGAGTGCGGCAAGACGTTTAATCACAGTGGTCACCTCCGTAGTCATATGAAAATACACTAAGGAGAAAAGCCATTCAAATAAATGTAATGAGTGTGCTAAGACGTTTAATCACAGTGGTCACCTCCGTAGTCATATGAAAATACACTAAGGAGAAAAGCCACTCAAATAAATGTAATGAGTGTGCTAAGACGTTTAATCACAGTGGTCACCTCCGTAGTCATATGAAAATACACTAAGGAGAAAAGCCACTCAAATAAATGTAATGAGTGTGCTAAGACGTTTAATCACAGTGGTCACCTCCGTAGTCATATGAAAATACACTAAGGAGAAAAGCCACTCAAATAAATGTAATGAGTGTGCTAAGACGTTTAATCACAGTGGTAAGACGTTTAATCACAGTGGTCACCTCCGTAGTCATATGAAAATACACTAAGGAGAAAAGCCACTCAAATAAATGTAATGAGTGTGCTAAGACGTTTAATCACAGTGGTCACCTCCGTAGTCATATGAAAATACACTAAGGAGAAAAGCCACTCAAATAAATGTAATGAGTGTGCTAAGACGTTTAATCACAGTGGTCACCTCCGTAGTCATATGAAAATACACTAAGGAGAAAAGCCACTCAAATAAATGTAATGAGTGTGCTAAGACGTTTAATCACAGTGGTCACCTCCGTAGTCATATGAAAATACACTAAGGAGAAAAGCCACTCAAATAAATGTAATGAGTGTGACGTTAATCAAGACGTTTAAGGGAAAAATCACTAAGAGTGGTCACCTCCGTAGTCATATGAAAATACACTAAGGAGAAAAGCCACTCAAATAAATGTAATGAGTGTGCTAAGACGTTTAATCACAGTGGTCACCTCTAAGGAGAAAAGTAGTCATATGAAAATACACTAAGGAGAAAAGCCACTCAAATAAATGTAATGAGTGTGCTTAATCACAGTGGTCAGAGTGCTAAGACGTTTAATCACAGTGGTCACCTCCGTAGTCATATGAAAATACACTAAGGAGAAAAGCCACTCAAATAAATGTAATGAGTGTGCTAAGACTTTAAGTCAGAGTGGTCACTTCCATAGTCATTTGAGAACACACCAAAGAGAATAGCCATTCAAATATAATCAGTGCGGCAAGATGTTTAGTCACAGTGGTCAGCTCCATAGTTATGTGAGAACATGCTAGAGAGAAAAGCCATTCAAATCTAATGAATATGGTAAGACGTTTAGTCATATTGGTTATCTTCACAGTAGTCACAGGAGAATACACTAACGAGAAAAGCCATTCAAATGTAATGAATATGGTAAGACGTTTAGTCATATTGGTTATCTTCATGAGAATACACTAAGGACAAAAGACATTCAAATGTAGTGATTGTGGTAAGACGTTTAGTCATATTGGTTATCTTCACAGTAGTCACATGAGAATACACTAAGGACAAAAGACATTCAAATGTAGTGATTGTGGTAAGACGTTTAGTCATATTGGTTATCTTCACATGAGAATACACTAAGGACAAAAGACATTCAAATGTATGAACATGGTAAGACGTTTAGTCATATTGGTTATCTTCACAGTAGTCACATGAGAATACACTAAGGACAAAAAGCCATTCAAATGTAGTGATTCAAATTGTGGTAAGACGTTTAGTCACATTGGGTACCTTCACAGTAGTCACAGGAGAAAAGCCATTCAAATGTAGTGATTGTGGTAAGACGTTTAGTCACATTGGGTTCCTTCACAGTAGTCACAGGAGAAAAGGAGAAAAAGCCATTCAAATGTAGTGATTCAAATTGTGGTAAGACGTTTAGTCACATTGGTACCTTCACAGTAGTCACAGGAGAAAAGCCATTCAAATGTAATGAACATGGTAAGCTGTTTCATCATATTGGTTACCTTCACAGTAGTCACATGAGAATGCACTAAGGAGAAAAGTCATTCAAATGCAATGAATATGGTAAGACGTTTAGTCATATTGGTTCCATTTACAGTAGTCACAGGAGAATACACTAAGGACAAAAGCCATTCAAATGTAATGAACATGGTAAGCTGTTTCATCATATTGGTTACCTTCACAGTAGTCACATGAGAATGCACTAAGGAGAAAAGCCATTCAAATGTAATGAATATGGTAAGACGTTTAGTCATATTGGTTCCATTTACAGTAGTCACAGGAGAATACACTAAGGACAAAAGCCATTCAAATGTAATGAACATGGTAATGCTGGTATACCTCTCTTTCATCATATTGGTTACCTTCAAAATTATTAGTAGTCACATGAGAATGCAAAATATCTCATGACAACAGCCATTCAAATGCAATCAGTGCGGCAAGATGTTTAATCACAGTGGTCAGTTCTGGGTCAAGTCACATGAGAATATGCATTGTAAAGAGAATAACCATTCAAATGTAATGAGTGTGGGTAAGATGTTTGCTGTGAAGTGTGAAAAGGAGAATGGAAAGCTAAGAGTCACATAGGGAGGGAATTTTGAATGATTGGTCTTATCTTGAGTGTTCTGTGGCTGTGAAGTGTGGACACTTAGATGAATGACATGACAGAACAGCCGTGATTTCTCCTGTGAATGAAAACATGTTGAGTAGGCTTGTAGATTCAAATTAACTGGCATACGATAGAAATTAACTGGTCATCTTGAGTGTATACTGTGGCTGTGATGAAATGGTCTTATCTTGAATTGTCAGTGAATGATTGGTTTATCAAGCGTGAAGTGTTATTGGTCTTAAATCCTTATGGATCAGAATGATTTCAAAGTGTTATAATATTTAATTGGGAATATTGGTCTTATTTTGATTGTCTACATGTTATGGTGAATTTATTAATTAATCATTGAGTGTTCCTGTGGCTGTGAAGTCGTGAATGATTGGTCTTATCTTGACTTTTTTGTGCTTAAATGCTTATGGGATCAGAATGACATTGCTCAAAAGAGAATCATGACTGGCTTGATCTTTGTGAAAAATATCATTCTATGAATGAATGATTGGTCTTATCTTGAGTGTCTCTGTGGCTGTGAAGTGTGAATGAGGACTGAGTGTCTCTGTGGCTGTGAATTTTGAGAATGAAGTGTCATATTGGTCTTTTTATGCTCTTTTGAATGAATGATTGGTCTTATCTTGAGTGTCTCTGTGGCTGTGAATGTGAATGATTGGTCTTATCTTGACTGTGAAGTTGAATGATTGGTCTTATCTTGAGTGTCTCTGTGGCTGTGAAGTGTGAATGAATCTTGATCTAATTAATCATTTAAACTGTGAATGATTCTTGAGTGTTCTGTGGCTGTGAAGTGTGAATGATTTTTATCTTGACTTTTTTGTCTTATCTTAGTGTCTCTGTGGCTGTAATGAAATTGGTCTTATTTGAGTGTCAATGATTTCTTATCTTGAATGATTTTGTTGAATGATTGGTCTTATCTTGAGTGTCTCTGTGGCTTGAAGTGTGAATGATTGGTCTTATCTGGAGTGTCTCTTTGTGAAGTGTGAATGATTGGTCTTATCTTGAGTGTCTCTGTGGCTGTGAAGTGAATGATTGGTCTTATCTTGAGTGTCTCTGTGGCTGTGAAGTGTGAATGATTGGTCTTATCTTGATCCTGTGAAGTGTGAATGATTGGTCTCTTGAGTGTCTCTGTGGCTGTGAACTGAATGATTGGTCTTATCTTGAGTGTCTCTGTGGCTGTGAAGTGTGAATGATTGGTCTTATCTTGAGTGTCTCTGTGGCTGTGAAGTGTGAATGATTGGTCTTATCTTGAGTGTCTCTGTGGCTGTGAAGTGTGAATGATTGGTCTTATCTGAGTGTCTCTGTATGTGAAGTGTGAATGTGGCTGTGAAGTGTGTGAATGATTGGTCTTATCTTGAGTGTCTCTGTGGCTGTGAAGTGTGAATGATTGGTCTTATCTTGAGTGTCTGTGAAGTGTGAATGATTGGTCTTATCTTGAGTGTCTCTGTGGCTGTGAAGTGTGAATGATTGGTCTTATCTTGAGTGTCTCTGTGGCTGTGAAGTGTGAATGATTGGTCTTATCTTGAGTGTCTCTGTGGCTGTGAAGTGTGAATGATTGGTCTTATCTTGAGTGTCTCTGTGGCTGTAAACTGTGAATGATTGGTCTTATCTTGAGTGTCTCTGTGGCTGTAAACTGTGAATGATGGGTCTTATCTTGAGTGTCTCTGTGGCTGTGAAGTGTGAATGATTGGTCTTATCTTGAGTGTCTCTGTGGCTGTAAGTGAATGATTGGTCTTATTTTGAGTGTCTCTGGCTGTGAAGTGTGAATGATTTGAATGATGGGTCTTATCTTGAGTGTCTCTCTGAATGATTGGTTTTATCTTGAGTGTCTCTGTAAACTGTGAATGATTGGGGTTTTATCTTGAGTGTCTCTGTGTTCTGTGGGTAAACTGTGAATGATTGGTCTTATCTTGAGTGTCTCTGTGGCTGTGAAGCTGTAAACTGTGATGAATGATTGGTCTTATCTTGAGTGTCTCTGTGGCTGTAAACTGTGAATGATGAGGGTGGCTTAGGTCTTATTTGAGTGTCTCTGTGGCTGCAAAGTGTGAATGATTGGTCTTACTTGAGTGTAGTGAACTGTGAATGATATCTTGATTGGTTTTATCTTGAGTGTCTCTAGTGGGATGCTATCTGACTATTCATCATGGCTATACTATGAAAATGAAACAAAATTACGGGTACTCTTGAGCAGTCTAGAGGCAAGGTATCTGCCTCTCAATCAAATAGTAGTGAGTTCGGAGCTGTAAACACGCCAATGGTTGACAAATTTTCTGGTAAACTGGTTTTTTCGATCAACACTAACTTGGAGGTCCTGTGGCTGTAAACACCCACCCCACCTCGGTCAAGGTAGGTGGATCGACACCTTGAGTCCCATCGGAGACGGACGGTAAAACAACAAAAAAGGAGGTCCAGAGGCAAGGTATCTGTCAACAGATAGCAACACTCTGTGCACGTTAAAGATCCCTTGCCTGTTTATAGGCAGTCCAGGCAAAATAAGGAAGCCTACCATTACTACCAAAAAATTCCGAGATCACCGTAGTTCATTAGTTGTGGATGTGGGTAAATCAAATAAAAAAGGAAAAAGAAAAGGAACATCTTGATGACACGGCATCTGAAGCTGAAGAAGTGCAAAGAAAATGAGACACACGATCATTAGTATATACTGAAATATCTCGGGAGTTGCCTTGTGTGAGGCCAAGTCAAGACCATCAGCAATGGTAAAATAAGTAGAGGGAAACGTCCTTACCAGTGCCAGAGATGATAACAAAACATACTGAAGAAGAGCCAGGCTGAATATTTTAAGACAGTACTAAGCAGGAAGAACCGAAGGATGTAGCTGTGATTGAGCCATACATAGAAAAACTGGAATTATTATTTTTAAATGACCAATCACATACCATACCAAGTGATTGAAGTAGCAATCCAGGAGAAGATAGAATCACTGTTGACGTGCTAAGGAAGCAGATACCAAAGTCAGTGCCAAATGCCTTGTTCAACTTTGTAACATGGAATGAAGTTTATGAAGACACTGTATCGTTATCAAGGAAAAGAGGAATTTTAGCAAACTCCCAAAATGGGAGATCTCAGAGATTGCGGAAACTGGCGAGGGATCAATCTACTAGTACTACTATCTGTTACGAGGAAACTTTTTCTGCAGAGTAACATTATGTATAATGAAAAATAGCATTGACATAATCCTGACAGAGTAATATTATGTATAATGAAAAATAACATTGACGTAATCCTGACAGAGTAATATTATGTATAATGAAAAATAGCATTGACATAATCCTGACAGAGTAATATATAATGAAAAATAACATTGACATAATCCTGACAGAGTAATATTATGTATAATAATGAACAATAGACATAATCCTGACAGAGTAATATTATGTATAATGAAAAAATAACATTGACATAATCCTGACAGTAATATTATGTATAATGAAAAAATAACATTGACATAATCCTGACAGAGGAGCAGGTAGTGTGGGGCCTTCATACTACTACTATAATTGAAGTCCAAAGAATGGAGATCATCACTGAACATACATTTTATCATAGACTCCGAGAAAGCGTTTGACAGCCTCCACCATCCTTCATTAAGGAATATATTAAAGTCTTATGGTTTTCCTTCCAAAACTAATTAACGTCTTATCAGATATGTACAGCGATAATCAATGCAGTGTTAAACACGACAATCAACAAAGCCCATAGTTTAAAGTGAAATCTGGAGTCCGACAAGGATGTGTTATACATGTATCACCATTTTTGTTCCTTGTTGTCATCGATTGAATTATGAAATAAGTAACTAAAGATAAGTCTTATGGTATAACTTGAAATTTTAACAGAAAACTAGAGGACATTGATTTTGCTAATGACATCGCTCTGCTTTCACGCTCACAAAGATATCCAGGAGAAAAAATTATACAAAGTAGAAAGAGCAACGAAGTATGTTGATGAAAGATAAATTAATGTAAAAGTAAAAGTGAGCACCGAGACCTGTGAAAATTAAAGAGGAAAAACCTGGAGGAAGCAAATAAGTTCAAACACTTTATCAGAGGAAAGTGACGTGGAACAAGGAATAGTCACAAGACTAACATCAGCACCTTCAGCATTCCAGTTTCAAACACATAGCAGCGATACAACGACAGTGAGGTTTTTGATTTGATTTGATTTACCCACATCCACAACTAACGTAATTTCAAGGGTTTTGTAGGATTTCTAATTTTGCCCGGACTGCCATGCATGATGTAAGCAACCAGGGAATCTTCAACGTGCACAGTGTTGTGGTCTGCTCATGGGTCCTCTTTGTATCGTCCGTTTCTGATGGGACTAGGTGTCGATCCACCTACCTGGATCACGTGGGCAGATTTTGTTTGGAAAAACTCGTGAATAGTTTTCAGCCGTTTTCGGGGCTCGAACACACTATTTGTTGGCTGAGAGGCCGACACATTGCCTCTGGACTACTGAGTCCCCAGGAAGGAGCAAGGAAAGTGAACCCACTCTATTTGCACTATTATCAATTATGCATTGGGTTTTTTTTTCATGATTCTTTACATAGCCTCGTTTACGTCTCAAACACACATTGTTATGACTTGTTGCAATGTTCTGAGTGTCAACCAGGATTTTATTAAAAATATAGGTTCCATGGTGTCCTTGTTTGTTTCCTGTAAAAATAAAGAGATTTAAAAAAAAAACAAATCAATCAAACAAACAATATCACGCCAAAAAGGATTACCACACATTAAAACAAAGCATTGAGTTGAGTAAAATTACCACATTAAAACAAAGCATTGAGTTGAGTAAAATTACCACATTAAAACAAAGCATTGAGTTGAGTAAAATTACCACATTAAAACAAAGCATTGAGTTGAGTAAAATTACCACATTAAAAACAAAGCATTGAGTTGAGTAAAATTACCACATTAAAACAAAGCATTGAGTTGAGTAAAATTACCACATTAAAACAAAGTATTGAGTTGAGTAAAATTACTGCATTAAAACAAGCATTGAGTTGAGTAAAATTACCACATTAAAACAAAGTATTGAGTTGGAGTAAAATGAACATGAAACAAAGCATTGAGTTGAGTAAAATTACCACATGAAAACAAAGCATTGAGTTGAATAAAATTTTGATTTCTTTGTTTGAATTTGGTTCTGGTTGTTTTGTTTTTTTTATCTTTTTCTTTATAATAATTATTATGACCATTTGAAGCTCATATGTATGAAACCGATTGGCGATCAGTTCTACTCGTTTCTGGCGTTATGACACGTGAATCAGTCGAGCTCTTCGGTTAATTGAAAACCTATAATTGAAAACGAAACTAAAATCCGTGTCGACGCTGGAAAGTAAAGTAGTGCAGTCAAAAGTAAACAATCAGAATTTGTGATAGCCCCATAGTCTGTGTCGCTTCCAGGGATTTTTGCTTCATTTTGAGTGCGTGAGTAGATATTGTGGGATGATTTCTGTAGTCGGACACACCATTTAATTTTCGTTTGTGAGCGAAATGAAGGAAAAATGAAGATGACATAACCTAGATCTAGAACTAGAAATCTGATGCTCCCGAAGAATTGATGACCCGGTGCTCACCGACACCATGACCAACACTGAACTCTTGAATAAAATACAGCAAAGGAAACTCTTTCTTTGGACATGCATGTAGAAACAAATGTATGCTGATGAAAAATATACTACAAGGGTCGGGGTTTAGCTTTTAGTAGTTTGATGGATTTAACGAAAAGAATGTTTTATGCAGCAATCAGCATCTAGATACTAAGATTTAAAGTGGTGTAACGAATGTCAGCAGATCGACACGGCTATAAAACATCATTGCAACTTTTTAGTTCTGTTTTATGAGCCTGTACGATGTTCTCTTTATTTTTTTATACAAAGATGGCATCGGTGGCCAAGCAGTTAGGCTGTCAGACTTATGATCATGAAGTCAGGTTCAAATCTTAACAAAGCTACGTCTGATGCTGGGTTCCTTGGGAAAGACGCTTCACACGTATTTTTTCCAATCTTTCCAGGTGCAAATGGGTATAAGCACCAACTTGGAAGTACTGCGGCAGACTACCGTCCTGTCCGGGAGATGTTTATTTTCCCCTGTTTCGCTTTACGCTACAGATAGAAATCGGGATAAGCTCCGGTTCTATGGGCTGCAATGGAATTGGAAGGGACTTTAATTTTTAATTTTATTTTTTACTTTGATGCAAAGGGGCGAGACCCTGTATGTCATCCCTTCTCAAGAAACACTTTGCCTAGTTCCTACATTATCACAGTGGGTTATGATGCTATTTATAATTATGTTCTGTAGGTATTCGTAGTAGAAATACAGATAGTTCACCCTGCAAGTATTGGAAATGGCCAAAGAGAAAAACAATATTGCAGAGGTGAGAAACACAAGACACTGTTCTTTATGAACAATGACATTATTATTATTGTTGTTATTATTATTATTGTCATTGTATGCGCCTAGAGCTGTCGTAAGATGGAGTGGGCGCTATAGAAATAAATTATATTATTGTTATTATTATTATTGTTGTTATTATTATTATTGTCATTGTATGGCAGAGCTGTCGTAAGATGAGTGGGCTTTTGAAATAAATTATATTACAGGTTATTATTATTGTTGTCTTATATTTGAGCTGTTTAAGATTATCTCTAGAAATAAATTATATTATTATTATGTTATCCTTATTATTGTTGTTCATCTGGCAATAACAGCTTTTGATTTCTATCTCACAGGTATCCTTATATTTGAGCCTCACTAAAAATCATGCAGCGACATTATATTATATCAACTAAGGATGTGTTGAATCATCTAGAATGCCATCTTCGATGGGAAACACCTAATCTGTATGGCCAAAACGGTTTACTTTGTCTGCACATTTTGTGTCGAGAATAGAACTACGGAAAATGCTTGTGATCTACGTAACCAAATCTCTCCAGGGAAGCAAGTCAGAGGTAATGACAACTGGCTAAAGAAAGAGCCAAATACAGCAATTCAACCCTCTGAAACGGAAGAGGCAAGTTCGAATCACAGTCATCTGCTGATTATGTAGTGTTAGAAAGTTCTGACGATTTCAACATTAAGCCCCTTTGTAGTAAAACCACGTCTTCAGAAGAGATAATGAATGAAGTTTCTTGTTTAGATAATTCAGCAACGAAAGGTTTCAACATATTGCATCAAGAAGAAAATCAAAGTTATGATATGATGCCTGATGCAAAGCTTACGGATGTTGACATGAGTGCAATGCACTGCTCAAGAACAGGTGAAATTGATTGCACTAATATAAAGACAGAATACTTTGATGTTGAATTTGTCCCTGGACAGCCAGAGAGAGAAGTTGGCTATTTGAATACAGTGAGTTATGGTGATAAAAGTTGCGGTAAGATGAAAGATTCCGTTTTAACAGATTCTGATCCTGATGCTTTTAACATAAAACAGAAGGGGCCTTTCTCCTGTTCAATATGTTTAAGGAATTTCACCTGTTGTTTAGACGTTAAGAAGCACGTTGTTGAACAACATCCCAAAATCATCTGTGGCCTGCCCAAGTAGAAGTAGAAAGCCAAGATTCAAGTACTCAGGTTCAGATCCTACTGTTCTGTCCCAGAATTTGCAATTACGTTACATCCAAATCATCTGCACTCGCTCAGCATTTGTCAATATGTGATGAACCAGAGCTTCAGTCCCATAAGGTAAACATTGGGGCAGTAGCCAACCTTGTATGTTTCATATGATTTCTTCCTTTATTTATAGTAAATTTTGATGTCAATTCTACAAACAGACTGATTAGCAGGATAGTAAGGAGGGTCATTGTAACGTTTTCTATTATCGTTCCCAAACTTTCACCCAGTTGGTGTTGAACTTTGCCATATAAGGTATTATTTGCATGGCTTAAGGGACAACCTGTAATTATTTGTATGTCATATATATATAAATCGATGATGTGATGTCACTGTACATCAAATATACAAATCAAAGAAGACTGAAGCTGGTGAAACGATTGTGGTTGGTTAGAACATGAGGGTTTTAAAGACAACGATTAATTAATTACTTAGTCATCACCAGAAAATATTTAATCATTCTAAAGGTCAAAAGGCACGTCTTCAAGCAATTTGTAACCTGTACAAAACGTTTGAGCCCAATCAGTCGAGGAAAATAGATGCTAGGTCAGATCGCATTTTGGCATGTCTTTATTTATTTATTTATATGTGATTTCTACAATTTGCTTTAGTTTGTGTTTTTATCTGAACAACATCTATTGAAGAATTTTTCTGTGGTTATCTTCTTTTTTTTATTATATATATATATATATCAAAAATGGGACCCAATATAACTTGAACTCTTCAATTAATGTTCCTCAAAGTCTAATTGATGAATCTTCTTAATATATTCTCTCAGCAATCCAGACAGATCTTCCTTAAGTCCCTTTTCATCACCTTTATTCTCTTTAATTCCATGTGGAAGAGAATTGTTCAAAGAAATTTGCGAGTCCTAAATATTTTTACCTTCCCTTTGTATGTAACAACTGATGTCACATTAAGAGCTGAAAAAAAAAGTTGAAAAATACCCTGTTTTTTGATCTTTACCTTCCCTTTGTAAAAGACACGAAAAAAAAATAGGTAACTTGAGAATACCATGAGACTACTGGCTGTCTACGAGACCTCATGGTCGGACAAAAAATATTTTTTCGATCTGATCTAATAACGTTTTTGTCTCGTAGTTCATCGCGTTTCCTTTGTTTTAAATTGCCACTTTGCGGAATATTTTTTGTTTTTGGATTCCTTTCTTTACCTTTCCTTTGTGTCACTCTATTCTGTCCGTTTAGATTCAGTTTTACCTTTCCTTAAAGAAGTGCAATCAATAGGCTTTCATGATTTATTATGTCACAATAAATAAAGACAAGATAATTCTACGGGAGGTTTTCCATTACAATGATAGTGTCCTAACAATACAATATTACTAAAAACATTTCGAGAGAGAGAGAGAAAATAATTTAGGTTCCAAGATTTCCGATAAAGACAAAGTTTGTGCTAGTCTAGTCCTATAGATCGATGTGTCACTTTATTCTTTGGGGCGCTCTATCTGAGTGATGACCTTTGGGGATGATGGGGGGGGCTCTACGGGAGCAGGAACAATTGTCGTCAAAAGCGCTTTCCTTTCTCTCTCTCTCTATTGGCAAATATCGGTCTTTACTATCGCATCCTTTGTCGTGAAGTTTGACACACGATCGTAACACTCTATTCTGTCCGATCGCGCGAGTCATCTGATCAACTCTTTACCTTTCCTTATTTTGTGATGCCCAAGCGTTACGTCACTAAACAAACGCTAGGAAAACCTCGGTCGACGGACGCGAGCAGACTCACGTAACATTACGTCTATTCTGCCCCGACTGAAAAACATGACCTAATTTCTTGCTTGCTATCTTAAAGTCATATATCTGGAATCCCTTTCCTTTAACATGGTATATAACACTTGTAAAAAATATAACATGTATATTTTGACAAAAGAGGAAATGGGGATGGACCATTTTTAAAACCTGTCCTCTTTACCTTTCCTTTGTGTCACTCTTTATTCTGTCCTCTCTTTACCTTTCCTTTGTGTCACTCTATTCTGTCCTCTCTTTACCTTTCCTTTGTGTCACTCTATTCTGTCCTCTCTTTACCTTTCCTTTGTGTCACTTTATTCTGTCCTCTCTTTACCTTTCCTTTGTGTCACTTTATTCTGTCCTCTCTTTACCTTTCCTTTGTGTCACTCTATTCTGTTTTCTCTTTACCTTTCCTTTGTGTCACTCTATTCTGTCCTCTCTTTACCTTTCCTTTGTGTCACTCTATTCTGTCCTCTTTCCTTTGTGTTATTTGTCCTCTCTTTACCTTTCCTTTGTGTCACTCTATTATGTCCTCTCTCTACCTTTCCTTTGTGCCACTCTACTCTGTTTTCTCTTTACCTTTCCTTTGTGTCACTCTACTCTGTTTTTCTCTTTACCTTTCCTTTGTGTCACTCTATTCTGTCCTCTCTTTACCTTTCCTTTGTGTCACTCTATTCTGTCCTCTTTACCTTTCCTTTGTGTCACTCTATTCTGTTTTGTCTCTTACCTTCCTTTGTGTCACTCTACTCTGTTTTCCCTTTACCTTTCCTTTGTGTCACTCACTCTGTTTTCTCTTTACCTTTCCTTTTGTACTTTACCTTTCCTTTGTGTCACTCTATTCTGTTTCCTTTACCTTCCCTTTGTGTTATCTACTCTGTCTGTTTTCCCTTTACCTTCCCTTTGTGTCACTCTACTCTGTTTTCCCTTTACCTTCCCTTTGTGTTACTCTACTCTGTTTTCCCTTTCCCTTTTTACCTTTACCTTCCCTTTGTGTTATCTACTCTGTTTTCCTTTACCTTCCCTTTGTGTTGCTCTACTCTGTTTTCCCTTTTACCTTCCCTTTGTGTCACTCTACTCTGTCCTTTTTACCTTTCTTTGTGTCACTCTACTCTGTCCTCTTTTACCTTCCTTTCGTCTGTTACTCTGTCTTTACCTTTCCTTTGTGTCACTCAACTCTGTTTTCTCTTTACCTTTCCTTTATGTTATCTACTCTGTTTGTCTTTACCTTTCCTTTGTGTCACTCTATTCTGTCCTCTCTTTACCTTTCCCTTTGTGTCACTCTACTCTGTTTTATCTTTACCTTCCCTTTGTTTTATCTACTCTGTTTTCCCTTTACCTTCCTTTGTCTCGCTCTTCTTTATTTTCCATTTACGTTCCTTTTGTCTCGCTCTACTTTGTTTTCCCTTTACCTTCCTTTTGTCTCGCTCTACTCCATTTTCCCTTTACCTTCCCTTTTGTCTCGCTTCTACTCTGTTATCCCTTTACCTTCCTTTTTGTCTCGCCTACTCTACTCTGTTTTCCCTTTCCTTTCCTTTTTGTCTCACTCTACTCTGTTTTCCTTTACCTTCCCTTTGTGTCACTCTACTCTGTTTTCCCTTTACCTTCCTTTTGTCTTGCTCTTCTTTGTTTTCCTTTCCCCTTTTGTCTCGCTCTACTCTGTTTTTCCTTTACCTTCCTTTTTGTCTCTGCCTCTACTCTGTTTTCCCTTTACCTTCCCTTTGTGTCACTCTACTCTGTTTTCCTTTACCTTCCTTTTTGTCTCGCTCTACTCTGTTTTCCCTTTACCTTCCTTTTTGTCTCGCTCTACTCTGTTTTTCCCTTCACCTTCCCTTTGTGTCACTTTACTCTGTTTTCTTTCCCTTTGTTTCCTTACTCTACTCTGTTTTCCCTTTTACCTTCCTTTTGTCTCGCTCTACTCTGTTTTCCCTTTACCTTCCTTTTTGTCTCGCTCTACTCTGTTTTCCCTTTACCTTTCCTTTTTTGTCTCAACTCTACTCTGCCTTCATTTGATCGTCCTTTTACCTTTGCTCTTAGTATATATATAATAGGCTGCACATTTATACACATGATTCCCTTTAAAAGTCCTTTGTGAGAGAAAAAAGAAATGGTTTAAAAGAATAATAATTTTGTGTTCTTTCTTTTGTCATCAACAGAATCATGGAGGCAAGAAAGGGCCAAAGGCAGCCAATGGGATGGGAGGAAAGAGGCACCGTAGATGGTAAGACTTGTTAGTCTCTTATTTATTTTACTTACTTATGTAACTCTCTCTCTCTCTCTCTCTCTCTCTCTCTCTCTCTCTCTCTCTCTCTCTCTCTCTCTCTCTCTCTCTCTCTCTCTCTCTCTCTCTCTCTCTCCCCCTCTCTCTCTCTCTCTCTCTCTCTCTCTCTCTGTCTGTCTGTCTGTCTCTCTCTCTCTCTCTCTCTCTCTCTCTCTCTCTCTCTCTCTCTCTCTCTCTCTCTCTCTCCCTCTCTCTCTCTCTCTCTCTCTCTGTCTCTCTCTCTCTCTCTGTCTGTCTGTCTCTCTCTCTCTCTCTCTCTCTCTCTCTCTCTCTCTCTCTCTCTCTCTCTCTCTCTCTCTCTCTCTCTCTCTCTCTCTCTCTCTCTCTCTCTCTCTGTGTGGTTGAACATATTCCCTCAAATTTTTCTCTATCCTTGGCTGCTCTTCTGGCTCTTTCCCAGGAAGGCCGAACCCTTCCATTCCGCTCTTTCTCCACCATTCTACGCCATGTTGTTGTTTTTGGCCGTCACCTGTCTCTTTCCTTCCTTCTGGTGTCTATCACAAGGCAACAGCACAGCTAATATCACAGTCTTTCCTTCAGATGTGGCCTATCCATAACCGCCTTCTTCTCTTTACCTCGCCGCTGATTCTCTCTGTTGTGATTTGATGCATGTCTATGTTATGATAAGTATGGTGTCGGCGACCTAGTGGCTAGGCTGCCGGACCGGGATCATGAACGTTGTGTTCCTGGGGAAAGACGCTTAACACGCAGTGTCCCCATTCTACCGAGGTGGAAAATGGGTATCAACACTAACTTGAGAGTAAAACCCAAGGTCAGACTGGTGTCCTGGCCAGGAGGTGATTATATTGTCACCTGTTCCGCTTCACGCTATAGAAACCGGGATACGCGTGGGCTCTATGGGTCTTAAGGACCTTGAAACAACTTAAATACGTTAGGCTGATTGGTTAATACGTTAGGCTAATTGGTTAATACGTTAGGCTAATTGGTTAATACGTTAGGCTAATTGGTTAATACGTTAGGCTAATTGGAGGACTACATCCTACAGTGGATGGCATGGACGATGCTTGACCATCGCCATGATCATCTCGCGCTTTGTATGCATGGTAGTTGCTGGTGTTGCGTCAGTGGCCTTTGGAGGGACAGGTGAAGAAGATAATGCAGACATTGGAAATCTATGGAGAGGCTTACCCAGGATAGAAGCGATTGGAGATTATTTATTGACGGCCTTTGCTTCCCAGTGAGCTAAACAGACAGAAGAAGAAGACTGATTCAGGGTCATATGAGGTCCTGTGGTGGGCGGTTTGCGGGGCTGCTGGTAGGTGCTGCATCTTTCCTTTCACTCTTTCTCAGTCACTTCTCTTTCATACTGCTATTTCCTCTTAATTCACCATGAGAGCATCGCATATGGTGGACGGGTGAAGTTCAATTAAATAAAGACGAGGTCATATGTGTCAGAATCCTTGCAGTGCTAGATCTGCCGTTGTCTTCCTTGGGAAAGACACTTAACAGGCATTGTCCCCACTCCACCCTTGGTGTACATGAGTACAACAGTACATTTCAACCAATTGACTTTAAATTTGGTACAGACCTCACATTCAATGTATCAAATAAAAGTGTGCATGCTTTATGTGTTATGTTGTATGCTTTTTCAAATATACATACTTTTTTTGTATGTGAAAATATTGTTGTAAATTGTAAACAGTTTTTTAATCGCAATCATCTTCACTCCATAAAACTGACAGTCGGACAGACTTGTCCAAATCAATGCATAATTTTGTTCCTTGTAGATTCTATACAAATAAAGATGTGTACCAATTTTTAAACACATACCTAAACAATTTATGTTATGCTTGGTGACAAAAATCCAATACGGCGCCATTTCCATAGGAATGGGTTTTTTTTTCTCCATTTACTTGTTCTTTCTTCTAATTTAGACACATAGAACTCATCTTGAAGGTCGTGGCGGTCTTGTTTTATCAGTTTACTTGTTCTTTCTTCTAATTTAGACACATAGAACTCATCCTTGAAGGTCGTGGTCTTGTTTTATCAGTTTACTTGCTCTTTCTTCTAATTTAGACACATAGAACTCATCCTTCAAGGTCATGGCTGTCTTGTTTTATCAGTTTACTTGTTCTTTCTTCTAATTTAGACACATAGAACTCATCCTTGAAGATCATGGTTGTCTTGTTTTATCAATTCACAAAATTAGCTTCAGGGGCCGGTCCTCCCCTTAATTTTAATGGATGGGCAGTCGGTGAGCGCTACGTAACTGCTAGGCCCTACTTTTTTCATTGCACTCTCTCACCTCCCTGTTACTGTGCTGTTTCTTCTTAATTCACCCTGAGATAGTGGCATATGGTGGATGGGGTAATTTTCAATGAAACTGAAATTGGTGATGGGGGGGGAGGGGGGGGGTTGTTATTTGTGTATAATTGGTATAATTGTCATGAATAGTTGTTTGTTGTTGTTGGGGTCAACAAACAACAACTTTTCTTTATTTTCCCTGTCTTGAAAAGCACGTACATTTTTTCTTTTTGCTAGATTTAGTGTCGTATTGCATAAATTTCTTTGTGTCATATTGCATACATTTATTTATTTGTGTCATATTGCATAAATTTATTTGTGTCATGTTGCATAAATTTATTTGTGTCATGTTGCATAAATTTATTTGTGTCGTATTGCATAAATTTATTTGTGTCATATTGCATAAATTTATTTGTGTCATATTGCATAAATTTATTTGTGTCATATTGCATACATTTATTTGTGTCATATTGCATACATTTATTTGTGTCATATTGCATACATTTATTTGTGTCATATTGCATACATTTATTTGTGTCATATTGCATACATTTATTTGTGTCATATTATTTGCATACATTTATTTGTGTCATATTGCATACATTTATTTGTGTCATATTGCATACATTTATTTGTGTCATATTGCATACATTTATTTGTGTCATATTGCATAAATTTATTTGTGTCATGTTGCATAAATTTATTTGTGTCATATTGCATAAATTTATTTGTGTCATATTGCATACATTTATTTGTGTCATGTTGCATACATTTATTTGTGTCATATTGCATAAATTTATTTGTGTCATATTGCATACATTTATTTGTGTCATGTTGCATAAATTTATTTGTGTCATGTTGCATAAATTTATTTGTGTCATGTTGCATAAATTTATTTGTGTCATATTGCATACATTTATTTGTGTCATGTTGCATAAATTTATTTGTGTCATATTGCATAAATTTATTTGTGTCATGTTGCATAAATTTATTTGTGTCATATTGCATAAATTTATTTGTGTCATGTTGCATAAATTTATTTGTGTCATGTTGCATACATTTATTTGTGTCATATTGCATAAATTTATTTGTGTCATATTGCATAAATTTATTTGTGTCATATTGCATGCATTTATTTGTGTCATGTTGCATAAATTTATTTGTATCGTATTGCATACATTTATTTGCAGGAAGATTTTTATACATAACATAAGCCTCTTGTCTTCCTGCTTGCTAGTGTGTTTAAAATATTTCCATCTGTATTTTCTTCAGATGTCCATCTGTGTAAACATTGCCATCTGGTCTTTGCAACCAGCCAGCGTCTTAGAAGCCATAGGAAAACCTGCACAAATGAAAAAGCTGCCGAATTTGTTCGCCTCAATCATAAACGAAGAAGATCGAAACATTTGACACCTTCTTCTTCTAACGGGGTGAAGCATGAAAAGCTCCTTTTGATAATTCCACTTCCTCTAATGGGATGAACCATGAAAAACCTCCTTTTGATAATTCCACTTCCTCTAATGGGATGAACCATGAAAAACCTCCTTTTGATAATTCCACTTCCTCTAACGGGATGAACCATGAAAAACCTCCTTTTGATAATTCCAAGGCGCAAGTAATCGATGCAACAAGGGATGGCGAGAATGACAAAGAAGGGAACATTCATCCGAGGATGTTGTATACACTTACAAGTGCAAGGAGTGTTGCGAGAGTTTGAGTAAAGAAGATCTACTCAATACACCAATACAAAGTCACGCGGGAGCTAAGCCGCTCCCACAAATTCGAAACGAGACTGACCATGACTTGAACGGTGGCCAGGGCTTTCAAAACCCAGGTACACCACACACGTGTGAAGCATGCGGTAAATGCTTTGATACCAGGGAGCACTTACATGCAACTGCGTTAATGGCAAGACAAACGCAGACTCAACCTTTGGCTGGTCATGAACGCAATGATAAGAAGACTTCCGATGTTACAAAGTCAAGGTTGAAACCTGACCTTGGCCTCCACTACCGCTACCAAATGCGATCGCTGACAGGGAGAACGGCCGTTCAAGTGTGATGAATGCGGCAGAGGCTTCACCCTCAAGGGGATCTCAACCGACACATGAAGCTGCACACGGGAGAAAAACCGTTCAAGTGTGAAGAGTGTGGCAAAGACTTTTCCGACAAGCGTGCCCTCAACGTTCACGTGACTTTTCACACCGGACTGATTCCGTTTAAATGCGCTGACTGCGGCAAGAAATTTCGACGAAAAGATTGTCTTCAAAAGCACGTCAGAATACACACGGAGAAAAAGCCGTTCATGTGCGGTGAGTGTGGTAAGAGACTCAGTGACAGGCGCAACCTTGAGAGACACATGAGAATACACAGAGGCGATAGACCCTTCAAGTGTGATGGTTGTGGTGATAGCTTTTATGACAAACATGTCCTGATTAAACACAGGAAGACGCATTCAGCAGAAGAGAACCATTGAGATGTGATGAGTGTTGTAATTGTAATGTCCTATCGATACAACGTGTTATTTAAGCCAACTGTCTCTCTAACTTTAAGTGCAGTAAACTCTTTCCATCTGTCTCTCTGTCTCTCTGTCTCTCTCTCTCTCTCTCTCTCTCTGTGTCTCTGTGTCTCTGTGTCTCTCTCTCTCTCTCTCTCTCTCTCTCTCTCTCTCTCTCTCTCTCTCTCTCTCTCTCTCTCTCTCTCTCTCTCTCTCTCTCTCTCTCTCTCTCTCTCTTGTCTCTCTCTCTCTCTCTCGCTCTCTCTCTCTCTCTCTCTCTCTCTCTCTCTCTCTCTCTCTCTCTCTCTCTCTCTCTCTCTCTCTCTCTCTCTCGAGTGTTCTCTCTCTCTCTCTCTCTCTCTCTCTCTCTCTATCTGTCGGTCTCTCTCTCTCTCTCTCTCTCTCTCTCTCTCTCTCTCTCTCTCTCTCTCTCTCTCTCTCTCTCTCTCTCTCTCTCTCTCTCTCTCTCTCTCTCTCTCTCTCTCTCTCTCTCTCTCTCTCTCTCTCTCTCTCGCTCTCAAGTAGAAGTGATACACAAAGATTTTTGTTGAGTGTTGATGAATATATTTTTTGTCTGTAGGTATTTTTTTTTAGAAGTGATACCCAGAAAGATTTTTGTTGTGTTGATGACATATTTCAAAATATTGCTTTTTTTGTACTTTAGTTTTATCTTTTTTTATAAATTAAAACATCTCATTCCATGAAAAACACTAAAAAGACCCTTTTCAATGGATTACATGTTTATATATATTTGTCAGTCTCTCTCTCTATCTATCTGTCGGTCTCCATGTCTGTTTGTCTCTCTCTCTTTCTCTCTCTCTCTCTCTCTCTCTCTCTCTCTCTCTCTCTCTCTCTCCCCCTCCTCCCTCTCTCTCTCCCTCCCTCCTCTCTCTCTCTCTCTCTCTCTCTCTCTCTCTCTCCCTCCCTCTCTCTCTCTCTCTCCTCTCTCTCTATATATATATATATATATATATATATATATATATATATATATATATATATATATATATATATATATATATATATACATATATATATATATATACAAGGTGAAATCAACGAATCAAAAATGCTTTGTGACAGTTAAATTTTTAACCATGGCACACATTGGAACACGCAACCTTCCACCGTTTGAAATTTACATCACATGAACACGTTGCTGTTGCTGAGTTTGAATCAATGTCAATGTCTAATAAATTTTCATTCTTTAACGTCATGATATGAAGGAAATCGTGCATATTCCAGGGATTCCACTTTGCCTACCTCTCTCGAGCCGAACAAATTGTGTTTTTTTGTGAGCGTTTGATGATAGGATGTCGGTTATGTAGTCCCGTGGTTGCAAGTCTGCGACAGACTGTGTTAATGTTAAATGAGAGTAATGAGACATCAATGATTTTCGGTGTGTGCCTCGCCATTTCAGCTGCTGTTTAACAAGGATGTGCTCGAAAAGCCGCACAAGAGCTCGATTCTGAGCTGCAGTTAATACTATTAGGCCTGTAACTAGTAGAGAGGAAATACGAAATTGAATATGAAGGCCTAATAGGTAGAAAAGAGACAGTTACAAAGACGAAACGTTTTCAAAACCGCCCTTTCAGTCACAGGAAATAACGATACAAGAATGATTTAGTGGTCGTTATTGTGTCTGACTGAGGAAGGGCGGTTTTGCCCTAAACGTTTCTGTCTTTGTAACTGTCTCTGTTCTACCTACGTTTAGGCTTCCTTCATATTCAAGAAATTTAGTGGTCGTTATTTCGTATTTCCTCTCTACTAGTTACCGGCCTACTGTAGTACTATTTCTTTTATCAGTTAATACTATTAATAGCTCGATTCTGAGCTGCAGTTATGACTAGTGGGCGGTTGGACCTAGGAGGACGATCAGCTACACTTCCGGTCTGTCTTTCTCTCGTCATAAGGCGATAAATGACCTAGGCATGACAACCCAGGTCTTTTGTGATACAAATGTACATGTATTGTTTGGGTTGTCTCCAGCCTCCGAATGACCAATGGCCTTTTCTCTCTTTGCATTACCAAACTTCGGCATGGCTGTAATTTCGCGTGCGAGCTGAATTTCGATAGCATGTTCTACTCACAACTATATATCTACCCATTTTGCCTGAGATAAATGCACCGAAAAGAATTAATTTCTCGTAATCAAGTTATTCCCATTTTTGTGGTTAAATGATTTTCTTGGTTACTCACGAAAAAAAAATAAAAAAAAAAATCACATAATTTGCTCTGTCCGAGTCAAGTGAAATCCGTGAAAGGAATTCATAATCAATGCACGATTTCACTCACGTCATGACAATGAAAATTTGAACGTTTATTGTGACATTGTTTAAAAACTCGCCAATAGCAACGTGTTTATTGTGACATTGTTTAAAAACTCGCCAATAGCAACGTGTTTATTCGCAAATAATACAAATGAGCCACCGTGGAGTAAAGTCAAAGGTGAAAAACGACAATAAGTGACAACTCCACCAATAAAGACAGAACGAAAACGTGACTTTTCGGGGATAACCCTTCGTCAGACAACAAAGGAGGAATATCTAGAATCTAGATCTAAATACTAAAACAGATAAAGAACGTAAACAACAAATGAGAAATATCTAGAATCTAGATCTAAACACTAAAACAAATAAAGAACGCCTCACAATAAAGGAGAAATATCTAGAATCTAGATCTAAATACTAAAACCGATAAAGAATCTAGATCTAAATACTAATACAATAAAGGAGAACTATCTAGAATCTAGATCTAAATACTAAAACAGATAAAGAACGTAAACAACAAAGGAGAAATATCTAGAATCTAGATCTAAATACTAAAACAGATAAAGAACGTAAACAACAAAAGAAGGAGAAATATCTAGAATCTAGATCTAAATACTAAAACAGATAAAGAACTAAACAACAAAGGAGAAATATCTAGAATCTAGATCTAAATACTAAAACAGATAAAGAACGTAAACAACAAAGGAGAAATATCTAGAATCTAGATCTAAATACTAAAACAGATAAAGAACGCATACGACAAAGGAGAAATATCTAGAATCTAGATCTAAATACTAAAACAGATAAAAAACGTAAACAACAAAGGAGAAATTTAAATCTAGACTAAAAAACAGATAAAGAACGTAAACAACAAAGGAGAAATATCTAGAATCTAGATCTAAATACTAAAACAGATAAAGAACGTAAACAACAAAGGAGAAATATCTAGAATCTAGATCTAAATACTAAAACAGATAAAGAAAGTAAACAACAAAGGAGATATATCTAGAATCTAGATCTAAATACTAAAACAGATTTTAAAAAACGTAAACAACAAAAGGAGAAATATCTAGAATCTAGATCTAAACATTAAAACAGATAAAGAACGTAAACAAAAGGAGAAATATCTACAATCTAGATCTAAATACTAAAACAGATAAAAAACGTAAACAACAAAGGAGAAATATCTACAATCTAGATCTAAATACTAAAACAGATAAAGAACGTAAACAACAAAGGAGAAATATCTAGAATCTAGATCTAAATACTGAAACAGATAAAGAACGTAAACAACAAAGGAGAAATATCTAGAATCTAGATCTAAACAAGGAGAATTTAAAAAAACTAAAACAGATAAAGAACTAGAATCTAGATCTAAATAAACAACAAAGGAGATATATCTACAATCTAGATCTAAATACTAAAACAGATAAAAAAACGTAAACAACAAAGGAGAAATATCTACAATCTAGATCTAAATACTAAAACAGATAAAGAACGTAAACAACAAAGGAGAAATATCTAGAATCTAGATCTAAACACTAGAACAGATAAAGAACGTAAACAACAAAGGAGAAATATCTACAATTTAGATCTAAATACTAAAACAGATAAAGAACGTAAACAACAAAGGAGAATTTAAATACTAAAACAGATAAAGAACGTAAACAACAAAGGAGAAATATCTAGAATCTAGATCTAAATACTAAAACAGATAAAGAACGTAAACAACAAAGGAGAATTTAAATACTAAAACAGATAAAGAACGTAAACAACAAAGGAGAAATATCTAGAATCTAGATCTAAACACTAAAACAGATAAAGAACGTAAACAACAAAACTTTTTTGGTGGAGTTGTCATTTATTGTCGTGTTTATTCCCATAACTTTTGTCGGTGAGTATAATAAGATTTCCATGTATATATGCGGCGCCGATGGCCAAGCCGTTAGGCTGCTAGACTGGGGATTATGATGTCCCGAGTTCGAATCCTAGCAAAGCTAGGTCCAACGTTGTGTTCCTTGAGAGAAAAAAACACGTAACACGCATTTTCCCCACTCTACCAAGGTGCAAATGGGCGCAGGCACTAGCTTGGGAGTAAACCTAAAAAGCCTGTGTCAGACTAGCGTCCTGGCCAGGAGGTAATTATTGTAACCTGCAGACAGACGCTATTGAAGCCGGGATAAGCTCCGGCTCTATGGATCATAATGGCCTTGAACTTCTGTATACATAATAAAAAATATATATACAAACATTTATGATGGGGAAGAAAAAACCCAGTGAAAGATTATGTTCAAGTCCATAGGAACAAAGACGAGATAAATACCAGAAATACATAGACAAAAATAAAGAAAATGTTGGCCACTATGGGCTTTGAACCTGCTACCCCTTTGTCGGCACCCGTAGCTTCGCCTTGAACAGAAAGCATGACTGCTACCATGACACTACCAACCGAGCTAACTGCGCCCAATGTTCATTTAAAGATAAAGATGGATTTATATTATAATCCGTCTCCCCGAACAAGTACAGCAGGCCATTTCATTCAATCAAAGTCTTTATCAACTGATGGGGGAGCATACAGCACACAAAACCTGTTAATAGTTAAGCTTTCCGTACCAACACTCTGACAAGATATTTCTCTACCTAAAGCTAACTGGGTACCGTACTCATTCAAACCTGAGTCAAGTGAGAAAAGTAGAGTAAAGTACCGGTGCCTATCTATAAGAGTGAACGTTCCACATGTGCCAGCCGTGGGGTTTGAACCAGTGACGTCGTGATTACAAGTTCACAACACTATGGTTCATGCCACAACGCTTTGAACAGTGACGTCGTGATTACAAGTTCACAACACTACGGTTCACATCTACTGATTGAACCAGTGACGTCGTGATTACAAAGTTCACAACGCTACGGTTTTGAACCAGTGACGTCGTGATTACAAGTTCACAACACTTTGAACCAGTGTCGTCGTGATTACAAGTTTTCACAACACTACGGTTCAGCCACAACGCTTTGAACCAGTGTCGTCGTGATTACAAGCTCACAACACTACGGTTCAGCTACAACGTCTTGAACCAGTGTCGTCGTGATTACAAGCTCACAACACTACGGTTCAGTTACAACGTCTTGAACCAGTGTCGTCGTGATTACAAGCTCACAACACTACGGTTCAGCTAACAACGGGGTTTGAACCAGTGACGTCGTGATTACAAGTCCACTACAAGTTATTAACAACACCAGTGACGTCGTGATTCAGCTACAACGTCCAGTGACGTCGTGATTACAAGCTCACAACACTACGGTTCAGCTACAACGCCTTGAACCAGTGACGTCGTGATTACAAGCTCACAACACTGCGATTCAGCTACAACGCCTCATGTACTTTCATGAATTAAAGAAACCACATGTCCTGCATACTTGGTGTGAATCTGTGTAAATTCTATTATTAATGTTGGAAGACCGTAATCGAAACACGTCATCGCATGACAAGTTAGTGTGTTCACATCTATCGACTTTGATTTAAGAAGAAAAAAACACATTGAAAATTGAAAGTAAACTATTGGTGCATAAATCGTCAATGGAGAGTTTTTAAAAATTAACACCAACAACAGCGTCTTCTCATTAAACACCCCCCCCCCCCCCCCCACATACACCCATAAAGAAAAGAACACAAAGGAAAATATAGCAACCCTCCCCACCCCACTCCAGCAAAATGATAGAATACAAAGCTTAGGGACATACCACGACAACTCCCCCCCCACCCTTAAAAAAACCAACCCAAAAACCCCAAACAACATAGAATCCCCCACCCCCTTTCCCCACCGAAACCTCAAAAATTGAATAACCCCCCCCAAAAAAAAAAACAACAACAAAAAAACAAAAAACAAAAACAAAACAAAATAAGATCCCAACAGAACAGCAAACACATACACAACACACCAAAGCAAACCAAACAGCAATAAACAAACAAACATAATAAAGAAACCGAAATATGAATAAATAGCCCAATTAACACAGCATTACAACAATACCAACGGACAACGCATTAAAAGAAAAAAGTCAAACCCAAAAAGAAAATCAACAACCCCCCCCCCCCGAAACAAACAAAACAAAAAAAAAAAAAAAACTCAACGACAAACAAACAAAAAACAAAACTAAACACAGGATCAAGGAAAAAAGAAAGAAAAAAAACATGTCACACGACAAACAAACAAACGAAAGCAAAACTAAACACAGGATCAAGGAAAAAAGATTTAAGAACTCATCATTTAAAAAGTCACATGTCATTTGTTTCATTTCTGTATCGTCTTTTTGAGATGAAAATTGGGGGAAAAATTAATCATTAGGTAACTAAACTGATAAAACACTTCAAACTAAATAGCCTTATCAAATAAGTATTTTCTAATTCTCGGCTGATTCTCCTCGGTGATTAATGTGGAGTGTTTTGTGTAGGATAGAGGAAAGAGAACGTATTCAATTTCCATGGTAACACCCCTCCCCCCAAATTTCCCCCAAAAAAAAAAAACAAAAAAAAAAAAAAACAAAACCAAACGAAACAATCCCCAGCAACAACAAAACAAAAAACCAACCAAAAAAACAAAAAAAAGAATGTAAAAAGCCAAAAAAATTGCCCGAAAAATTAATCTAGCTTAAATTTCTTCATGGGAAGTTTGAGTCCCTTGTAAACAATGATGAGGAACTGATTCCTGGTGACTTTGGTTTGAATTTAGCCCAACACAAGTAATGAGAAAAAAAATATGGGGGCGGGGAAGAAAAACATATTTAAATTAGACTATTACATTCATAGCAAAAAGCTAAACATAACCAACAGTGCAAAATACCAAGAAATTACAATAGACACTAAATTGCAATGGAAAGAACAACATAAAGCACTATGCAAGAAAAGAAAAAAAAAAAGAAACGGTCATTTGGCCTTCCTTAGCAGAAACCGTTACAGCTGTCCTCAAAATGTAAAAGAGAAGTGCTACAGAAGAGACTTCAGTAAAACCAGTCTGAGATTATGGTAGCTGTGTCTGGGACCCACACCAACAGACCTACATAAAAGAAATTGAGAAAGTGCAAAAGAATGCAGCGCGTTTTGTAACTAATAATCATATATAGGTACGCTAAAGGAAATACATGTACCAAAGCCAATATGAACCAATTGCAATGGATACCTTTAGAACATAGAGCGAGACATATGATATTTTTAAAGGCTAACTGACCAACTGTTTATTCCAATAGATCAGCTTTAACTAAATACGAGAACAACCAGACCAGGCTGTCAAACATATGGTTCCATCTACAAACATTGATTTGTCACTAATTTTACTCATGTGCTTTAAGGTTGTGTATTGGGCTGCCAACAGAAATGAAACTTAACAATAGCAATGGTACTGAAGACTTTAAAAAGAGAATTAAATACACTGTACATCATTTTAATATCAAAATTGGTTAAATTAAACTATGCGCACTGACAGTAATACTCAGGAGTTGAGTTGGTCAGTTATTCAGAAGAAGAAGAACATAGGGCGAATAGTAATATATACACATGTACCCTGATCTGGTTTCGTACGTGCTGCCACTGTTGTCAAAAAGAAAAGAAACTCCGCTTGTATTGTGTACGCGTTCAGAAGTTAAAGTTTAGCGAGTAAATTGTAGATCCGTGTGCGTGTGTGTTTTGTGTGTGCACTGTGCACGCTAGAGACCAGACCAAACAAACATCAGAAATTTACTTTCTTTTATCACGCCCCCGTTTTAACCTCTAATAGTGTCCTTGAACTTACTTGAACTCTGACATAGGCATGTGAAGGTCTTTTAGCCGGCAGGAAAGGTTGCATCTATTTTTACCTAAGATTGTCACATGACTACATTTCATTTCCTTCATTGGCTCCTCTGACACTTCCTTTCGTGGCTCTGTCGGTGACCCTAACGGATACAATGGGTGAAAGGAAGAGGTAAGCTATTTATCCTTCTCTTATTATTAAAATGACCGTTGACCTATCAGTTTGTTCTTCAGCCTATCGTTAATTAATAACCCAATATATTGGCTTGCAAAATATTAGGATAAATAATTAAAA